>MU179310.1:506902-596523 GCA_016767475.1 Suillus weaverae
GCTCACCCTAGCATCCGGAAAGTCATATTTTCTCTTTTGGGGGTCATCGTAGTATATGCTGGATCGGCCGCGCTCGCCATGTACATCAGTAAACTCTATGGCTTCAACATGTCCCCGACATGGACGTTCATGTCCAGCTTCCAGTTCAATACGATCTGGTTTCACCTTCCGAGTATCGGTGGACCAGATTGGGGCGTTAATGTGCAGGGGTGGATTCTGGCCTTTGTCATTGTGGTGGTTGTCCAGGGACCGTTGACACTGGGGCTGCATTGCTCGGAGCTCATTGTGAACGTCATTCGAGATGAAAGACAATGGAGAAGTGCAACCAGAAGGGAAGGACTTCGAACGACAACGAACCCGCTGAAGCAGGTTTTCACTGATCCGTGCTGTCTTGTACTTTTCTTCGCGAAGCCTCTACTACGTGAGTCATTCTCTTCTAGTTTTTTTATCTATGTTGTTAAACAAGATTATCAACGATATAGACTGGATGTTTGGGCTTTCATTCTCTTTGGATAACATGGCCTACGACGAGTTAGTCCCAATGGTCCTGATATATATATCTATAACCCAGGTCTGCATTTACCGTCCAAGTTCAGCAGCCTCAACACCTTCGCTCACACTCGCGCAGATCTGGAACTTATGTATAGCGCTGGTTATATTTGCCTGTTTCTTCACTTTTGTCGCATTGCGCCGACCACGCGGCCCCAACCAGCCGCATATGGACACCTCCAGACGCTTGCCAACCTTGTGGACGAGTGGTCCCTTGTGATGTAGTGGGGACATAAGGAGGACGGAATTCCGTATTGTCATGCTGGTAGGGCCCCTACATTGTCATGATGATGCTATATCTTTTACCCAGGGACGAGCGAACAGCCGCTGCCAGCTGTGAAGATGGACTGTGTCTATGCTGGGTCTTGTGTCCAGACACATCAAACTGTCTCGTGAGGTATCCTTGTTTGTTTGAACACAATTCCTCTTTAAGTATTTTTCTAGTCACTTACATATTACAGAGATCGTTCTAAGTCTCCAAGTTTCATTTCGCTGATGTGAATAAACTAAATAGTCGCAATACTATCTAATTAGCACGATTCTTCGCAATCATATCATGGACGCTTCATTTCGAAATGATTTGTCCAAGGCTCATCAAAGATGTGACAACTTGCCAGATGCATGAAATCAATAGCATTCCGCTATGCGGAAAAAGTATGAGCGGACGGTATAAGTATGGATGTCGTAGATCTAAGTAGATTGAGCAGTGAATGATGCCAAAACACCCGAAATTCCTGCAGCTCCATCCACCTACTTTCGCAATGGCTGAGGGCCAACTTTCGTGTTGGTGAATGTCAGGTACCGTTTGTTAACTGTTTCCCAGTTCAACACACTCAAGAACTCCTTCATATACTTCTCCTTGCCTCACACTCCATGGTCAAGAAGCCAGTAATGCTCGTGAATGCTGACGCAGAACAGGGGGTGAATCTTTTCGCCCAAGTTATGTAGGCTTCTCACGGAAGGGTCCAACGCCCGATCTGCGGGCTCATTATCATAGAAATACCGATCGCCGTTTAGGTAACTGCACGGTGATGAATGCAGCGTTCGTACGGGGGCAGAGGTGTGCAGTGGCGCAGGGCCCTGGGACATGCCTGACGTGGGTGATGTCGGAGTGTTGCCAAGCTCAGTGTTCAAGTGCGTTGGCTGTGGGCCGTCGCGGAACCTGCCCTCTTAACTAGGCCCAGCTGTCTATGGAAAGGAAGTCACCTTCACACCTCGCGAGGGTCCGCTCAGAAATATAAGATATATATCCCCAAGGTGTGTACGTACCAACCTAGGCACTCAACAGACTGACCAAAACTGTCGGGATTCACCACCAAACGATAAATGTTGATGGGGCCGGAGGCCAGAATAATACACATAAGCTAAGAACAGAGTGGGTCTGACAGTCAGGAAAATAACCTCCTCACATTTAGCTTTCAAGTCATCCTCGATTGCATTGGAAGAGCCAATGACCAAAGGAGTGTCCATTGATGAGGCTTCAGCGAGGCTGGAATTCGGAATTGAAAGGCCCCAACACGAGTGTAGCCGGCAGAGGTTTTGGGAAATGGGAAACCGATCGTGTTCGACAAGAGCCTTCCTCCACTAGTAACGTTGGGAGTCAGGGACCTCTGTTGCCGTATTGTTCGTCGCCAGTTGAGAAGCATTTGTTACAGCAATTTAGCGGGTCCGAAGTCTGAAGCCTCAAAGTACTTCTTTGCTTGAAGAAAGTTTGTCGTCATGCCTTAAGCTTTTAAGGACCGGAACCAGACGGTCTCCCGGTCCAGACCAGCCTTCAAATGACGCAGAGCCATAACGGCAGCTCCGTGGGAATCTGTACATACTGTATTGGCGACTGCTCCATTCAGTGACCGTACTCAGTACTGCCACTCGTGCGTCTGCTTGTCCACGACTCCAGAAGTAAACGCCAGCGCCTGCTTCACTTTATTCGCAAACCCACAAGATGTTTGGGTGGCTATTTCACCTCGGCCTGGATGCACTCATTATCAGTGCATTCCTCGCTGGCATAAGACGCTCAACAGGCCTCACGTACGTCTACCATGCCGCTGGTGCGAAACGTTGACCCTCATGCCACTACAGACCTGCACTGTCTCAGGTTCCAAACAAAGACATTCGTCGTGAGTCCAAATTCCGTGACTTGACCTGAGAATACTGGTTCACATGTTGTTCTCGACTAGAGCTGCTGCGCTCGTATCTTGAAGTTGGTCTGTAGACCGGTCCAGCATTCACTATTTCGTTTGTTCATTTATTTTAGGTGAATACGCATTCGACTTCGCAGTCGTTATATTCGGGGTATGTAACTGGCATGATATATCATCGTATCTCAGAGTGCACGCCGCTGACAACTACAGCAGCGCTCCAGTTCTTTCGAGAGGAGGCATTGAGCTTGAGTCACTCACACTTCCAAATTCCAAATTCCCATCTCCCGTCAATTCCACATTGTTAATAACAGATTGCACTCACTGCCTTGTAATATATTATTCCGACGGCATGGAATTTGCTTACAGCCGTGAGCTTAATGAGCGGGTTGCAGCGAAATTGTGTACTTGCGCGACCAGTTTCACCTAATATTATACATGTTCATCCAAGGAAATTAAATACGAAGAAGTGCAGCACAATGGAGCCAAGGGCAAAGTCTGCGAACGCTCTAGCAGGGAATAAGTATCCAAGCAAACCGTAAGAAAGATGTACATACCTTTCAGGCGAGACCTCCTTGAATTCGGATCTGTTTTCGGGGTTGACTTGTGCGCGGAGGGATGCGGTCAGAACGAACTGGCCTACTGAACTTGCAAACCTGTGACGACGCTCAATACATGTCTGACACGCCTAACCAGCAAACTCACCCGGCAAGGAATGCATTGAAAGGAAAATTCGTGACAAGTACGCAATACACGAACTGCAGCACCCCACTAAGCACGATGAACGCCAAGAAAGCGTCGATGAACTTGAGGCGGTCGGGGGTCTGATCAAGATATGATTTCCACAACGTTGAAACTGCCACAGCAGTTTCTGACGACGCAGGTGATTGTTTTGAAGATGACTTCGGGCCAGCCATGTTGAACGAGTGACGACTAACAAACTGCTTTCCTTGAAAGTGACGACGACGTGGAGGAAACAGTCTCGTCCAAACAAAGAAAGCCGGCGACTTGAAAAGACCCCGACCCGTCACCGTCAAAAAATAAGTCTTTCACGTCTCGTCTAAGGCCGAGCTACCTTCTGCATATTTGAAGTCGCCATTCTTCGTTATGAGCAGTGCTGGTCTGCGTCGAGCGTCATCCTCCCTTACGGGTGCATTGTCTGCATGGAAGAGCACGAAATATGCAAGGCAATTTTGGGGTGCACGGAGACACCTGCACTCTCGGATAGAACTCGACTACAAGGTCGATGAAGGCCTTGCAAATTTTATGTCGCCAAGGACACTCAAAATGGTTTCCGAGGAGTACCAGCAAGGTCTGCTCGACCGGTTGAACGAGATGTTCCCTGGTAAGTGAGGTTTTGTGAGCAGCTTGCTTATGACTTACGCATGTACAGATGCTGCTGACCAGCGAAAGAGCGTCACACAACTCGTAATCGACACTGCTAGCTCTGGAAAAAATGCCCTTGGCTTCTCCTATGCAAGTCACGCCCTCAACAATTCGTTCTTCCTCAACTGCCTTGTATGTCCAACTCCCCCGTCTAGTTATTGCACCATACTAATTTGCTTGACAGCGACCTCCAAAAAACGATGAGGATTACGAAGATAAGATTCATAATCTCCTCATAGCCCCATCGATCCGTGCCCAATTCGGTAGCTTCCCACATTTCATCAACAACTTTTCTTCCGCCGCTAGAGGGATGTCGGGTTCGGGATACATCTGGCTTATCACGGACGCCGTAGGCAACCTTGCCATTCAGCCCACCTTCGCGGCCGGCACGCTTCTCGTTCGCTCGCGTGCATGCACGGAAAACCCTGCGGGTCATCATGAGGTGCTTCATGAGGGCAGGTTCCGCGACGGCCCACAGCCAATGCACTTGAACACAGGGCTGGGCAACACTCCGACATCACCCACGTCGGGCATGTCCCAGGGCCCTGCGCCACTGCACCCCTCTGCCCCCGTACGAACATTGCACTCATCACCGCGCAGTTACCTGAACGGCGCTCGGTCTTTCTATGATAATGAACCCGCAGATCGGGTGTTGGACCCTTCCGTGAGGAGCCTACATAACTTGGGCGAAAAGATCTACCCCCTGTTCTGCGTCAGCATTCACGAGCATTGCTGGCTTCTCGACCATGGGGTGTGGGGCAAGGAGAAATATATGAAGGAGTTCTGGAGTGTGTTGAACTGGGAAACAGTCAACGAACGGTACCTGACATTCACCAACACGAAAGTTGGCCCTCAGCCATTGCGAAAGTAGGTGGATGGAGCTGCAGGAATTTCGGGTGTTTTGGCATAATTCACTGCTCAATCTACTTAGATCTACGACATCCATACTTATACCGTCCGTTTAAACTTTTTCCGCATAGCGGAATGTTATTGATTTCATGCATTGATCATAATCTGACAAGCTGTCACATCTTTGATGGGCCTTGGATGAATCATTTTGAAATGTAATTGTCAAGGGGTATTCTGATAGAAAAAACTGTTGATTGGCAGGTTTCAAACTTACACAATCAAAGAGAAACAGATTTTGATTCTGTTGTGGGGACCACTTGGCTAAGACCAGTTAACATGAGCACCTGAAGAAAGCATCCATGGGCATTGCAGGTGTGTTCTGATCCATGAAAAAACCTGTGTTGGCCAAGAGAAACAGATTTCAACTCTGGTAACCACTTGGCCATGATCAGTTAATATGAGCCCCTGAAGAAACCATCCATGAGTGAATGTTAAAGTGTGTTCTAATGGAAAAAACCCTGTCATCAGCAGGTTTTGAACCTGCACACTCCCATGGGATTTTTGACTCTGGTAACCACTTGGCTTACACTAGTTACTCACAGCTCTTTGCATAAAAGATGGCAGTGGCATAAATTTTTCATTCAATTAGGAAATGTTAGATCAAGGTCACTATCAGGGCTTGGTGAATAATTCACAGTTGATTTTTAACATTTGTTAGTAACATGGGGCACCCCAAAGCCATTGTTAACACAGGTTACTAACAAGTTCTAACATTGGTGTTACTAACTAGTTAAAAACCCATTGTTAACAATGTTAACAACAAAAACATGGTTAACAACTGTTAAAAATGCCATCTGTGAGTCTAATAATTCCAATCTGCATCTCTGTTGTCAGTCATTGTAGCAGCCCATGGAGACAACACTGAATCCAACAAGAGGTCAATGGAGACTGTGGAAACTGGGTCAGTAGAGACCATATCCTTCAATGCCTTTGAGTTGATGTTGATATCAGGATGAATCTTGAAGGCAACATCTTGAGCAGGCTGGCGTGATTCCAATGGCTTGTCATCAGCTTCATCTTCATTATCCGAATCTGTCAGTCCATCAACATCCATCTGGTATCAACTTGTCATCCGCACTGCCAGTTTGGACAGCATGTAGCACACTGTCTTTGATGTTTCAAAACTTGATGACTGGACAATATTTTGATGGTGCATAATCCTTGTTCTGATGTTTTCCATACCATTGTCCTATTTGTATCATGTTGACGAGTGTCTGCACATTTTGGCTGCCTCATATTGGGGAATTGAACCATGTGATAGTTGAATTTGTACATTCATTGGGCATGGAGTTGACAAGAACGGAAAATATCTTAATGGTGAGGTGCTGCAGGGATGATTGTACTTAATACAAAGTTGACTAAAAAAGCAAAAATTACAGCAAGGACATGAGCATGCAGATGATCCTGCAAAGATTCCCACCATGCAAGAGGGTTATCATCTTTGACTTGCTGATTGAAGGGCCACTTGTCATGCCAAAATGCTTTGATCTGGTGCTGCAACCCACTCACAATGTCTGCCACAGAAAGTACCTTGAAGATTGAAGTTGCTGGTGCAGACTTGGGATTCATGACATAGTGAGCCAGGTCTTTCTGAAGCTTGTCTTTGAGGAAATCTTTGATGTGAGTATAGGCATGGGGATATGCAAGGGGAGTATGTTGGCCAGTTCTCTGAGATAACACAGGAATAACAATAGTTGGTGTGTTTGCAGTAGTCTTTTTGAAAAAATTGGAGTTTGGGTACCCTGGATTTAACAGAAGTCAATTGTGAGTGCAAGGCAAGGTTCTTCATAACTTACATGGGTCCAATGCAAAAGCAACAAAGTAGACTTCATTGGTGAAAAATTCATGGTACTGTTTATTGATGATAGCCATCACTTCATGGGCGGGAGTTACTGGTATACCAGTCACATTCAGCCCTTTTGAAAACAGGTCATTGAGCATGGCTATGATTGCGAGCCAGAAAATGAAGATGTTTGATGCATTGGCATGTGCTGCTTCCAATGACCACAATGGCTGAATAATGGGTGCAACAATGGTGATATACTGGAGTAAACTCTGTTTGAACTTGCTATATTTGCCTGAAGCCTGGTTCATAAACATGCCCTGGATTTTGGTATTCTGACCCAATGATCAGCATATTGTAAGTTGACTCCAAAAATGTGATGAAGAACATTACCTTTTTCATGGTTTTTGCAGCCACGAGGTTGTGAATATGGGGTAAACAGGGATCAAGAGCATTGGCAGCTGTCCAGTGAGTTCCAAAATGAGTTTTGCCAATCTTCTTGAGAGCCTTCACAGGCTCATCATCACCAACTATATTACGTTCCTTTCAAAGCATGGTGGTTGAGTATGTAGACTTGCTGAAATATTTGATAATGCCCTTGAGCATTGACATGAACTTTAAAAATGGGAGCCTTGAATTAGGCCAAACTCGATCAACTCAAGTTAATGAAACTTACAAATTTGAGTTTCAGCAACTTGTTGATGTCTCTGATTGTGTTATGAAGGTGGTGCATGGCATCACAAAGGTCCAGCATAGTGCCAACAATGGTAACTAGCTCACAGCAACCAGCCTTCATAACATCTGTACTATCTGAGCATGTGGCTCCCCAATTACCTTCACCAACAGAGCGGACTGTCTGTGATGGTGGTCAGATAGAGCCAAGTTAAAGAACAGTTAAATGAACCTTGAGAAGATTATCAGTCATCCATTGTATAGTGTGTTGCTCATTGGATCCTTCATGAGCATCAAGAAAGTAAGCTTCACATGAAGGAGTTGTGGCATGAACAGTATACACTGAGTGTGGTTTTCATGTGGTGTTGCCATCAAATGTGAGAGTAAGGTTGTTGATCATACACAAGGTATTGATTTGCATCTTGTGGACATAGATGGCTTGAGGGATGTGTTTATCTGCAAATGTAGTGGCAGACGTAGGACAATATGAGTCACTGAGAAGCCCCATTAACTCCTTCCACTCTGTAGACTCTATTACATGTGGTACCAAGCCACAGACACATATCAAACACATGATGACATGGTCAACTTTATCTTGGAAGAGCTGATGTGCATCCTCCTTTATCCTTTTCCCCATCTCTTGTAAATTGGCAATGTTAAGAGTGTTGTGTGCTCTCAACCTTTTCATTGGTGGCTCATCAATGGAAACCTCCATTGGAATGTTCTCAGCAGGCAGATCCTTTTGGAGCCTAGCTCCTAAAGAATTATCACCTGATTCTTGGATTGCTTGCTGCCACAGCTCAATGTTGTTATCCTGGAGAATTTTGCAAGTGGTTGCATGCTTCAAGGCTCATTCAAGCTGTGCATTACTCTGTCACAGGAAAGTACAGCCTGAGGCAATGCATCCCTATGAGCTCTTTTGGGAAACCTCATCCCAGTACTTGATGACCAAGTGTGACATGATATCAATGGGATTGCATCCAGCGGCTCATGGTTTTGGTTGATAGATATAAGATTTTGAGATTTCCTAATTCATAATGAGTTTGATATTATTTGAGGTGATGTTACATACCACCTTGGTCTTACTCCCAGTGCTTTGTAAGTGGATGACAGTGACATTGTGTCAGTAGGGTTTGGCCAGGGGCTCAGCTAGGGGTCTGCCAGGGGTGCCAGGGGTCTTGCTTGGGCCTTGAGGCACTTAGATACATATACATAGTGCATGTCAGTAGCAGTTCTCACCCATTCCATCACCTCTGTTCCTTGTGTTTGGTCTGCATCCAGCATCCTCCATCTCAGAGTTACTGACTCAACATCTGGTGATGGACGTTTGGTGCCCTGTTGCCTTCCAGGTTCTTTTGAGAATTCCAGAATCTTTAACTTAGTTTAGTTTTAGGGGCAGCGCAAATGAATTTCATCTCACATACAGGGACATCATACATCTCATAAACTTTCTCTGCTCTGGCAGTGATGTCATCAACCCACTTTTTGAGCACATTGTTTGTAGGGTATTTTTTATAGTATAGCTTCAAGATACCATGCAAGGCACATATTGCTTTTCCAAGTTCTAGGATTGGAATGATACCATCACCTGAAGTCTGAGCCTTCTAGCCAAATACAGACTCCAGTTGTTCACCTAGAATGGCTATCTCATCACCAGTCTTCTTGAGTATATCAGGATCCAAGGAGAATGATAGAAATGAGGGGTACTGGGAGTCATAATAGTCATTAGCCAAGGGAAGCTGGGAAGGTAGGTTGGTGAGGAGAATGTTAAGCCTGTTGAGGACATTGACAAACTCCTCTGTTATGAGTAACTCAGACATATTTTTGAAATTTGGACACGAAAAGCTAAGCAGTAGGCCAACACTCGAAATTCTTGAATGTTACCTGTAACAATTGTGACATATGTCACACCACACCCTCTCAGACGAGATTTAGATGTATCTAGACTCATTCCATGGTGTTGGCTGGTGCTGAATGCTGCTGCATTTAAATATAATTATTAACAATTGTTAACATGCTAAATGTGCATTTGACTTTTCCCAGTGTTATTAACTGGTTAATAACTGATGTTAAAAATTGATGTTAGTAACATCTGTATTTCTCACCAAGCCCTAGTCACTATCATACTCTAGTAGGCTCTTGCATTTTTTAGAGGCAGGAATAGTTATAAACAGCATGATGATAATGAATTACAGGAAATGTGAGTGTATGATGAACAAGATTTTACTAAGTCTAATATTTCCTTATTGAACAAAAATTTCATGCTACTGCCATCCTTAATGCAAAGCTATAATATGAATCCACAAGGCACTTTCCACAAGTGAATCTTCAAGGTGTGTTCTGGAAAAACCTTGTCATCAGCAGGCTCAACAGATTTTGATTCTGTTGTGGTAACCACCTGGCCAAGACCAGTTAAGATGGACCTCCAAAGAAACCATCTATGAATAAATCAAAGGTATGTATGTTCCAGTGTAGAAAAATTTGACATCAGCAGGTTGCAAACTTGCATGCACTGGCAGACAAATTTCAATTCTGTTGGGGTAATCACTTAGCCAAGGCCATTTTAAGATGGGCCCCCAAGGAAACCATCTATGAGTGAATCTTCCAGGTGTGTTCCAATAGAAAAAAAAAAACTTGTGTTGGCAGGTTTCAAACCTGTGCAGTTCAAGAAAAACAGATTTCAATTCTGCTGTAGTAACCACTTGACTAAGACCAGTTCATATGAGCATCTGAGGAAACCATTCATGAGTGAATAACAAGGTGTGTTCTGAATGAAAAACCTTGCCATCTACAGGTTTTGAACCTACACAGTTCAAGAGAACCAGATTTTGACTCTGGTAACCACTTGACTAAGACCAGTGAAGATAAAACTCTGAGGAACTTTCCATGAGTGAATCTTCAAAGCATGTTCTGAAAAAAAAACATTGTTTTCAGCAGGTTTGATGGATTTTGATTCTTGTGTGGTAACCACCTAGCTAAGACCAGTTAAGGTGGACCTCCAAAGAAACCATCCATGAGCAAATCTTCAAGGTATGTTCCAATAAAAAAAATCTTATCTTTGGCAGGTTACAAACCAGCACTGGCATAGTCCAAAGCTAAGGCCATCCAAGATGAGCCTCTCAGGAAATCATCCACGAGCAAATTGGGTGTTCCAAATTGAAAAAAAAAAACCAATGTCAGCAGGTTTCAAACCTGCACAGTCCAAGAGAAACAGATTTTGATTCTGTTGTGGTAACCACTTGACTAAGCCCATGTCAGATGAATCTCCAATGAAATCATTCATGAGTAAATATCAAGGTGTATTCTGATAGGAAAAAACCTTGCCATTGGCAGGTTTCAAACCTACACAGCCCAAGAGAAACAGATTTTGATTCAAAGATGAACCTCAAAGGAAACCATTCATGAGCAAATTGTATGTTCCAATTGGAAAAAAAAAAACTATTATCAGCAGGTTTGAAACCTGTGCAATTGAAGAGAAACAGATTTTGATTCTGCTGTGGTAACCACCTGGCTAAGACCAGTTAAAAGGCACTTCCAATGAAATCACCCATGAGTAAATGTCAAGGAGTGTTGCAATAGAAAAACTGTGGCCATTCACATGTTTTGAACCTGCACAACCCAAGAGAAACAGATTTTGATTCTGTCATAGTAACCACTTGGCTAAGAAAAGTTAAGACAACTCTCCAATGAGATCATCCACTGTGAGTGAATGTCAAGGAGTGTTGTGATAGAAAAACCATTGCCATTGGTAGGTTTGAAACCTGCACAGTCCAAGAGAAACAGTTTTCAATTCTGTTGTAGTAACTGCTTTGACCAGGACACTTCCCCATTATAATACAAGTGAAACATGTGAAGCACATAGGGTCACATGTAGTAAAAGGCATTTTCCTCTAAGGACCCATATCAATGGCTAGGGTAGTACATCCATGTAATCTTTCATCTCAAATGACATTCACTATGAGCTCAGAGTACTGCAGTCTAATTATTAGTGGTCACTGGACAACTGCCAGGTAGACAAATACCAGAATCCACTCCAGTCTCACGATGAGAGATATGGAGCAAAGGAAGAAAAAGGAGCTAATTAGATAGATTATCTCAGTCTTAGGAAAGGACTTGCATGTACAATGAGTATGTATCTGAACAGATAGATTCTAATGTACTGTTAGCTTGTAGACATTGGACAATTGATATAGGTACTTACATCTCAGTTTTGGAGAAAGGACTGAGATGCAATGACAATGATATAGGTTATTTTATCATATGGATAGAGAAAGATTTCTCAGCTGAACAATGCTTGGTGTGCTCGTATCTGTCTGATATCATTCTTCCATCTCTGGTTTGTCTGACTCCAACACTCCCCCTTAAGTATAATCCAAGCTCAATAGTCCATATAACTTTTGAAGGTGGGAGCAAGACAAGGCTTTAGTGAAAGCATCAGCGACATTGTCATCAGTGAGGTAGTAGGTCAGGCTGAATATGCCATTTTTGATATGGCTGTGGATAAAGTGATAATGGAGGTCGATGTGTTTTGTGCAGGAATGGAACTTATTGTTTGAGGCTAATGCTATTGCAGATTGATTGTCACATTGGATGGGAGTGGGAAGGTCAACAATATGGTAGAGTTTGTTAAGAAGTAGCTGCAAGTATAGGACCTTTTGACCAATGGATGTGAGTGCAATGTCTTCTGCCTCTGTAGTTGATAGTGCTATGATGGGCCGCTTACACGCACTTCAAGCTACTGGTCCTCTGTTCAGTATACTATATAGCCCAACATCAAGTGACGATGTGGCTGTGAGGCCCAGTCAGCATCAGTGTATGCCACAAGGCCTTTGTCTGTGTTCCCTAGGGTAAGTCCTATATCTGCTGTACCTTTTAGGTAGCAAATGACTCATGTGGTGGCTTCCCAAGTCAGTAGAATTAATTATACTATCCTGTAAATAAAAAGGCACCTCAAATTAAAAATCTACTAAAAAATTGCTCTGGCTTATTAGCATGTATCCTCCTATGATTGAAACCCCTGTCTAATTACAGGATGTGCTCCAGAATGAGTACATCAAAAATAAAGTCAACAAAGCACTGTATTGCTACCTTTGAGACCTTTGCTTTGTCCATATGACAGGACAAAATTTTAGGAAGCTAAAGCAGGCCAGTTGTCCTATCCTTAATACAGAAGCTGTGTATTTCTGGACTTAAGACATGGAGCTCTTTCAAATGCTCCTCTGAAACTAAGTCAGATGTTAGAGGGCATCTTGATTGACCCTAAGTCTTTATTTTGCATAAAGCCTGCAGATACTAGTAAATGTAAAGGACCAAAGCAGAGTACTGGAGGCTCATGCTCTTTAAGCTGTTCCTATCATCATTTGACAGTCAACAAGTTTATCTGTGATTACAGAGCCAGTCTTCATATATAAATTGTACACTATCAGGTATAGCTGGCTAGTCTTCCAAAGCAAGACTCTCAACAGTAGCTTATGCTGGTCTTTTTTCCTAAGCAATGCAAAAATACTTGCAGCTGCTTTGTGAACATGATTGACAGTCATCTTGACTATCTCGTCATTCCAAACATCTAGGTTCAGGCCTGTAATCTGATGGTTAAAGTGAATATTACAAGATAGTGCCCTAACAATGTCTTATGTAGATGCTAGATCAAATATTAATATTTTGGCAGATTGTGTGCTCTTAATTGTAGTTTTCAGGTGGCTTGTATTAATAATGTAAGTTAGAGACTGTAGTTCTGCTGATTTGAAGTCTAATGGAATGAAAACTTTCTTCTTACTAAAGTAATACTCTTTTATGAGATTCTCTCTGTAGGTTGTCAGAATATTCAAACAGTCTCTATAATAGATATTAATCAGATGCTGTGACTATCTATTAGAGACTTATAACTTACTATTAACTCTTTTTTCTCATAATAACAGTCATCCTCTAGTCTGAAACCTTTCTACCTTATGTAATATAATATTGAATCATCCTACTTTCTTATCAGCTCAAAAAGTGAGTTTATAGTATCTAGATGACTTACTTCCACAGAAATTGAGTCAACAATATTTTGAAATCCAAAACTCCTCTATGAATCATTATGGACATAATTAAATTATTTGTATTGCAACAGGTTCAAGCTCCATGATCCACCAGCATATGAGAGTTCCTATTTAACAAGGACTACAAAGCCATTAGTGTACAATAAAAGAGTCATAAAAATGTGACAATAACAGATCTCAAAAATAAGAACAATTCACATCAATCATCCCCCACATACTTATTCATATTGCCCACCAGTAGTATCAGCAATGGTGGTTACTGTCAGGCTGTTGGTGGACATGACATAAATGTAGTATCCATGATGGAGACCACAATGTGGTGGAGGAGGGTCCAATGGAAGGTGTTTGGTTGTTATCAAAACATCTTGTGCATGCCCATGCACACTGCCATGACAATCTGCAGTGAATGCATTATCAGGAAGTGTGAGCAGCACAATGTGCACATGACCTAAGTGCTTTGGCATAAGGAATCAGGATTGTTCAATTGGAAGAAAATAAAAATATGTACCATTGGATTGTGTAGTACTACAAATTGGTGTAGCATCCTGCACTTTACTGCAAGCAAGAGGAGTTAATGTAATGCTTGCTATACCATCAACTCTCTACCCATATTGCACAGACTCTCTAGAAAGTGTTTGAGAGGTTTGCAGGCCAACTTGAAGGGCTTGCCTGAGGCTGCATGCTGCTGACCTACCTATGAACTGGGATTTGGCTTTAAGGTAGTGTTGTGGGATTGCATGGAATGATGCTTGAAGAATTTCACACTGACATCTGAGCCAAAGGACTGGAAGGAGCTGGAATACATGGCAACTGCAAAGAAGATTGAGGATGTGGAAGTTCCATGAACCTAGATGAGTTGCTCCAATTGATGTCTGTAAAGACCTTCATGAGCATAGTGTTAGCCAATTTAGAAATTCTTTAGCAAATACAGTTACCTTTCTTCAGATGGTTTGTGCAATGTCCGAAAATCTAGCCTTCATTTCCAGCATCACATTAGCCATAAGAGGATCGACAATTTGATGCACAAAATTGGTGCTGCTTAAGCATGGCAGGTAATCAACATTGATGATGATTGTTGGTTTATTCTCCATGATGTTGGCATGAGACTCGAAGACATATTCAGCTTTGAAAGACTTGATCCAGCCAAGCTGACTGTCTGTAATGGGCCCAAAAGGTTAGTATAGACCACCTCTCCATAGCTCTCAGCATGTTGTGTTGCCTTCTTCGGAAAAGGCTTATGTGTTGACTTAGCCTTTATGCAGGCATTGCAGAACTCTGCCTTGGACATAGTGTCAAGGTGAAGACCAGTAACAAGGTCCTTCTGGATGGTATGCTGCATGGCAGCCTGCAAAATATAACCTAAGACCTTGTGAAATCATGCACAGTACATGTTTCCCTTGCTAAGTGAGTATGATGCTTGCTCTGGCTGGCCATACTATAGAGTCCCTCAACTTGAAGGATTATGGCAATGATAGAGTGTTTGAGGCCAGTGGACAATATTTTGCACATTTTGTCCTCAAAGTAGATAGCTAAGCCACTAGTGGTGATCTGGTTAATGGGTATCAGCATGAAGGCCATTTTGAGGATAAACAGGGTGTTGGACTTAGTTGTGTAATGCCGAGCTCAACTCGGAAGTAGCCGAGGTGGCTGAACCTTAAATCGTCAGTTTACATACAGTAGTCGAATTTTCGTGTATTACCTTACGGATTTGTCTACCAATTCACTGCGTACTAGGTACCGAAAATCCCATACAGGGTGTCCTTAAGTGTTACTGTAGTATGCTCCTTTCCATTTGGTAGATCCAGCTTCACATCACCTCTTCCTATAGCACTGAGGGTAGGCCCATCAGCTGTGTGCATGTCCTGCAGCTCTATGGCAACATAGTTGAGGAACTTTGCCTGATCTGGGCAGAAGTAAGATGTTACACCAGAATTAACAATGGCACCTTACCTCTCAACTGGGACCTTCAACTGTTCAGTGATGCTAGCCAAGTTCAAGATTGTGAATGTGTAGTGGTCAGGAGTGGAATCAGAGGTAGCAGTGTTAGCTCCTTCCCTAGGCGAGTGTCCAACTTTCCTTGCCCTCTGTTTCAAACCTTGCCTCCTCCTGGATACCAACACCTTCATAGCTTTATAAAATGTGCCTTGACATCACATTCTCTTCATATCGTAAGTTTTGTAGATGTCATCAAAGGTTGACTTAAACTAACTCTATCTTACCTTCATGGATCAGGCAGATTTTGCCTCAGATACTAGAGGTATGGTCCAGCTTTTGGATGTGCAATAATAGTATGTGATAGTACTGAATATTTGCTGCTTTACAAATGAGTCCTTCTGGTAGAATTTATTGATTTTCTTATCATGCTCTTTGATCTCAGTCTGCATGGCTGCTAAGCCCTCAGGCTTTATGGCAACCTTCATATTCCCATTAATCATGAATGGAATTAGTTTGACTACTCAACCATTAGCATAATGCATCAGCCCTCTCACACCTAACACCATTGATGTTCTCTCCTTATAGGTAATTCAATTAGACCTATCTTCAGCTAATTTGGGGACATTAAATAATGTGGAGTTGGTACTGGGGTGCATGTTATCCATAATTGAGTCAGCACTCATAACCTCTCATGATGAGAGATACAAAGTAAAGGAAGAAAAAGGAGCTAAACAGATAGATTATCTTAGTCTCAGGGAAAGAACTTGTATGTACAATGAGTATGTACCTAAACAGATAGATTCTAATGTACCATTAGCTTGTAGACATCAGACAATTGGTATAGGTGCTTACATCTCAGTCTCAGAGAAAGGACTGAGATGCTATGATGATGGTACAGGTTATTTTATCATACAGGTAGAGTAGGAAAAAGAAACATATAAATACGAAACATACAAAAAGATTTCTTGGCTGAACAATGCTTGGTGCACTTGTACCTGTCCAACATCATCCTTCTGTCTCTGGTTCATCTGACTCTGACACCCAATACATTGGTATCAGAATGGGAAGTAGACTGTATTAGGCTGGGGATGAATGGTTATATCTGCATAATAAGCAGGAATCTGAATTTGCAACCACCATACATGTCTCAGATGTACAGGATGAGTACCACCAATCCTGCACATGTTTGAGACCTGCTTGTTGGATTTAGAGCATACTTGAGACTGACAAAGCACAGAGTATGATTTATAATATTTTGGTAATGTAGAAACCTGACCAAAAGCACTAGCATTTTACAGTATATAGGAGTAGTTTACAATTTATGTACATTACACATTATCTACTGGTTCTCTGTAAACCTGAGTTGGTTGTACTTCAACAGTGTCTTGCTACTTAAGGGTCTTATATAATGTTGTATATAATGACAACACTATTATACACAGAAGATGTCTTGCCAGTCCTTAAGTACACAGTCTACATTTTTTCTAGTTTTCATGGTAGATAATGTGGTGAGTTCTTAGGAGGATTTAGTTTGTTGTCCACTTCTTATCTTTGGGTAGTTGTACCAAAATAATACAATTGGGTTCCTGTCTGTGTTCTAAAAAAAGGTAGGTATGTTTCACCCTAGTAGGTCATGTTTCAACCTATGAAAATCTGTTTCAACTTTGTCATGTTCTCCTGAGGTTTGTGTCTTACTTTCCATTGAAAGGTAGAGTCAAAATATGTATATGTAAAGCTAGACTAAGAGCTGTTCAATGGTTGTATAAGATGCAGTTATACAACAGTTAGATAAGACAATGACGACAATAGTTGTATAGTAATCATGGTATACAACTATCTGATAATATGATGGTTATATGGTCAACCTTAGCAAGGACACTGATATCACATGCTTAATTGTGACCACAAGGGGCACTACAAAGCAGACTGTTGGAGGCCTGGAGGTGACAAGGAGGGCCAAGAGCCAAAGCAGAGGGCAAGGCGAGAAGGACGAGGACAGAAGCACTCAGCAAATGCTGCCTCTAATGAGCAGCCCAACTCCCAGGAGAATTTCACCTTTGCATCGTCAGACCTGGCTAGCATTGCAGAGCAGTTGCAGGTGCCCAAGGAACGTCGAGGAGCCATCATCAATTCTAGGGCAAACACACATTTCTATCTAGATCAAACAAAGTTTGAGAACTTTGTATCCATCAAGCCACAAGACGTTCATATGGCTGACAGAGTAAAAGTTCCAGCTATTGAGAGAGGAGATGTTAAGTTAGAGCTACTATTGGGGGATAAATACACCAGCATTACTCTCTGCAACACTCTATATACCCCCCAAATGGCCTTCACCTTGGTATTGACGAACCATATTACAGCTACTGGGCTTGCAGTCCATTTCAAAGGTACTATGTGCTGTATCTTCTCAAAGGGGCCCAAATGTTAAGTTATAGCCGGAATCCCTCAGGTAGAGGGCCTGTACACTGTCCTCACATGTCAGAAACACCATGTCAACTTAGCCAAGAGCAAACTCACCATATATGAGCTTCATAAGCACCTGGGCCATGTGTCCCAGCAAGGCCTTCTTGACACGATGAAGAAGGGCTTGATGACTGGTGTCAAGGTAGATCTTCAATCCAAACTGGAATTCTGTGAGGCGTGTACTAAGACAAGGCCATACAGCATCTATTTCCAAAAGAGACTGAGAACTGCACCGAAAAGTATGGGGACACCATTCACACAGACTTGTGGGGTCCCATGCAAGTTCAGAGTCTTGGAGGCTATCAATACTATATGAGCTTTACCAATGACTATAGCTGCCAGACAGTTGTTAACTTCCTCAAGGACAAGAGTCAAGCACTTACCTCGTATAAGCAATACAAGGCCTGGCTGACTTATCAACACAAGGGTGCATGCATTAAGACCTTGCGATCTGATAGGGGAGGAGAGTACTTGAGCAAGGAGTTTGAAAAGCACCTACAGGCACAGAGCATTAAGAGGTAGCTGACTGTCCACAACTCACCTCAACAAAATGGCATGGCTGAACACCTGAACCGAACTCTTGTCATACATGCCCTTGTGATGCTCTCACCTGTAACATGCTCATGTTCCTGTGGGGTGAAGCCATCAGCTATCCAACTTGGCTTAAAAACTGCTTACCTTTGCAGGCTATCCCTGGACACACACCACAGGAACTCGTCACTGGCCAACATCAAAGCCTGGAACAGGCCCATGAGTTTTGGTGCACTGTGTATGTGTACATCACCAACTCTGGTAAGCTTAATGCCAGGGCAGAAGAGGCTGTTTTCATTAGTGTGGATCACCATAGCAAGGCATACCAGGTCTATTGATCTGGGAAGCATAAAGTGTCAGTAGAACATAATGTGGTGTTCATGCCAGAACCCATGTCAGTGGCAGCAGACATACCGGACGAGGGGGAGTCATCACACCCAGCAGCTGCAACAGCACCAGCTCCTGCACCAAGCATCCAGAATGTCATGTCCCCCACACCTTCCACTCCTCCTAGACCACCCATTTCCCTTGAAACTCCACCAGCACCTTGCCCAACCCATGTGACATACCCACCAGGATACTACACCACACTCAATAATGGTGCCTTAGCGGTGTTATCAGCCGAAGTTAAAGTCAAATATGAGGAGGCATCAGACAAAGCAAACGACGAAAGACTCACTCACCTGTATGCCATGGCCACAGTGGAGCCAGAGCCTACCCTCCACCAAGCTCTGAATGGTCCAGATGCTAAAGAGTGGAAGGAAGCTATAGGGTACAAGCTGAGTCAGTTGGAGAAGTTAGGCACATGGGAAGTCATTGATGCACTGGTGGGCGTAAACCTCATCCCTTGTTACTATGGCTTGGCAACCAAGCATGGGCTGGATGGCAAAAAATTAAAGCTGCATGCTTGGTTAGTTGCTAATGGTTGTCGCCAACAATATGGCATCGACTACTAGTGTTTTAAAGTCCAGTCCAGTCGGGTTTTTTGACCCAAATTTGAGGCAACTGGACCAAACCAGTCTTTTTCATTTTCCAAATATGAAAGGACTGGACCAGACCAGTTGCAAACTGGTTGCAACCAGTCTTTACTAAAACTGGTTACACTAACCAAGAACATGAAATTTCTGCCAATAAAACAGTGTCATTGGTGGAAAATTATTGAAACTATGCAAATATATGTGTTTTTAACAAATTTCAACACACAAACATGAGATTTGCACCAATAAAACAGTTTTATTGGCATAGGTTTCATGTTTTTGGGTGCAATATAGTTAAAACTATGCACATGAAACAATTCCATGTGCAGACATGGTCAATGCAACCAGTCTTTTCAAAGACGGGTTGCAACCAATTTCAACTGGTTTTTTGATATTTCAAAAAACTAGGCAACTACAACCAAAGTCCAGTTGCAACCAATCAAGGTCTGGTCCGGTTGCCAGTCTTTTTGCGGTCCAGCAACTGGACTTTAAAACACTATTGACTACCATGACACCTTCACTCCTACCTCCAACATGTCCACTATACAGACTGTCCTCATCAAAGCTGCCAAGTTAGACTGGGAGATTCATCAAGTTGACATCAAGAGTGCTTACCTCTATGCAGACGTCAAGGAAGACATTTATATATGTGTGCCACCTGGATACCTCAAGGATGGAGATGAGAGGAAGGTGCTTAAGCTAAAGAGGAGCTTGCCAGGTTTGAAGCAGGCAGGATATGAGTGGTCAGAGGAATTAGCTGGAGTATTCTCAAAACTTGGCTTCATGTGTTTGCAAGTTGACCAGGCTGTTTATTTTAAGCATGAGGCAGACAAACACACCATCATTACGGTCTCAGTAGACGACATGGTCATTACTGTGAATCACCTCTTCCATATCCACTGCTTCAAGACTCAGCTCCACAACTTCTTCAAGATCTCTGACCTTGGAGAGCTTAAGTGGCTCCTAGGCCTCAAAGTCACATGAAATCGGGTTGAATGCACCATCACCCTGTTGCAGAAGGTGTACATTGATACTATTTTAGAGTGTTTTAACTTAACCACAGCAAACTCTGCCCCAATGCCTATGAATACTGGCACTGTTCTATCAGATGCCCAGGCCCCTGCCACAATAGCCCAGGTTGCAGCAATGCAAAACATCCTGTACCAGAGGGCCATAGGATCCCTGATGTATACAGCTACAAGCACCCATCCTGATATTGCATTCTCCCTCACAACTCTCTTGCAGTTTATGCGTAACCCTAGTATGATTCACTGGGAGACCACAAAATGAGTACTACACTACCTTAAGGGTACCTGTGACTATGGACTCACACTTGGTGGTTCTAATACTGGCCTTGAAGTGTATGTTGATGCTGATTAGGCCTCACAAGCCCATCACCACTCCATCTCTGGGTACATTGTCTTATTCAATGGAGGGCCCGTCTCTTGGAGCTCCCACAAACAACCCCTTATCGCCCTCTCGACTGCCAAAGTGGAATACATTGAGCTGACAACCTTGGTGTGTGAAATCCTGTACCTACGGCTGCTCATTGGAGAGCTGTATGGACCACTCACCACTCCTACCCCCTTCTATTGCGACAATCAATCAGCAATCTCACTCGCATCTAACAGTAAATTCCAGTTACACACCAAGCATATCGACTCAAGGTATCACTTCATCTGCTCTTATGTGAGGAACAGCACTTTCAACCTCATTTACTGCCCTAGTGAGGAGAACATCACTGACACATTCACAAAACCTTTACCCTATCCCTGCCTGGAGAAGCTTAGAAGCATGATGAAGGTAGAGTGCACTTGAGGGGGAGTGTTGAAGGGCATGTCGGATGCATCAGAATAGGTATGAGCACAGCATCTTGGAGGTTTGAGTATCCTTGGCCAAGTGTCAACATTCATGTCAAAAGGTCTTACAATTATTTTACTTTCATTCCTACTCTACCCATAGTTAAAAATGGTCTCTCATAGAACCAGACATCTCAGTCTTCCTCCCAGATACTGAGATGTATGTATCATTATCTTCACACCTCGTATCAGCAGCTACTGACCAGAGACTCGGTATATATTTGTTCTGGGTACTTGTAGCATCAGGAGTCTTCCTCCCAGATGTTGACATCGTATTGCCTATTGCCTTTTCATGCTATCTCATTATCTTGTTCACCTTCGGTACCATACTGTCCGACGTCTTCTTAGCTTCTTGCACCTTATGGCACATCCACACGTTAATCCTCCAGTGTCGTTACCTAAGCTTTTCTTGCTAGTACTTACATCATCATCTCAACTCCGTTGACACCTCAGTTTTGTTCCCAAACATAACTGAGGTATGTAGTACATTCATTCACTCACATAGACCCACACTAACATACACTAGTTGTTTGCTTCACATTAGGTACTTGTGAATCTAGTTTTGTTCCCAAACATAACTGAGTTGTTTGCTTCGTGTTAGTATTGCTGACATGCACAGGTTATGAGCCCTGAGCTCTAATCAGCTCAGACGACGCACGAAGCGACACTTATGTTTAACAAATCGAGTAACAAACTCCCCCCCATCGTGAACGATGGGAAAATTCAATCATATCCCCAAGCTAACTGGCTCAGATAACTTTCCGAGCTGGCAACGTGCCATAGAACTAGTGTTGGCTGGAGAAGGGCTCTGGAACCACTGCAGCAGTGGAACCGACCCTCTCGATATGGCCGAGTATGCTAGCACAATGCCCATACCAGTAGTACCTGCAACTCCCACAACAGCAGAAACCATTAGCATGAAAGAATGGATTAAGGAGGATGCACAGACCAAGGCCATCATTGGCCGAAGGATGTCCCCAGTTGTCCAAAACATCCTTGGTGAAAGGCTAATGGCCCGTCAGCAATGGGAAGTCCTACTGAAGCGCTTTGCGTGCCTTGACATTACCTCACAATACGAACTTCGCTCCCAGCTCTTCTCAGAGAGACTGAAGGATGCAGAGGATGCAGCTCGCTACCTCGGAGTCTTCGAACATGCCCGTCATAGATTTGCGGAGATGTCCATCACTTTCACTGACAAAGAAAGCATCTTCATGCTGCTTAACGGACTCCCGGACACTCCTCAGTGGGTAGTCTTCCGTAGTCTCACCATGAACACCTACAAAATCACTCCATCATCATCATCCACCTCTATGACGTCACCGAAACTCACCTTCGAAGAGGTTGCAATGTCCTTCACTGAAGAGGCAAACCGTCAGAAGGGGAAGCTTAAGCTTCAGGCTCGTCCCAGGTCCAAGTATGCCAATGCAGCTGGCAACTTCTCTCAGCAGCCAGCAGATCAACGCACTGTCAACCCAGCGACAGGTGTCCGGATCCACAAGCACAACCCCAAGGGGGTGCCTTGCGAGAATCCGGTGTGCAATTGTCTTCCCAGGTCGTTGACGCACGTCCGAGACCACTGCTTGCAGCCCATTGGCAGAATGGAGGGAAAAGCGCCCTGGAATCAGCGCGGTGAACAAGGAGGAAATAAGAAGAAAGACGTAGCGGCAGCAGCCACAGAACCCAAACCACCCTCCTACTCCTCAACCTCGTCTTCCTCCACAGAAACAGCAGCTCTCACTACCCACCATCGCGACCGGTCCTGTGCCACAATCGAAGAGCTGTCACCTGAGGCCATGCCCAAACCCAAAGACCTTGCATGTATCGCCAGTCAGACGCTGTCGACTATCCTGGATTCTGGGACTACGTCAACACTCATCATGGATAAGAAGTTCTTCTGGACTTACAATACCAGTGATCAGGTCATGGTTAAGACGGCTAACCATAGGAAACTCGTCACCTCAGCACGTGGTGACTGTGTTGCAGACCTCACAGTGGCTGGTCGGACACAGCGCATTCGGCTCAGTGAATGTCTTCACGTGCCTGGTGCAATGGTCAATCTGCTGTCAGTAGGACGAATGCTGAAGAAGGGATGGTTGTGTCTCTTCCTGCCAACGCCTCCACATTGTCAACTCATTTATTGAGGAGAGAACCTTGGCAATGCACCAATGGTGGGGAACTTAGTGTTCTTAGATTTAAAGTTCATTCTCCCCACTACGCCCTCGCCCCACGTTGAGATTTCGGCATTCACCAAAGTTCCGTTGTCGTGGAACCTCTGGCATGCTCGGCTTGGTCATCCCGGCGGAGAAGCTGTCAAATGGCTTAGTCATTTCTCCACTGGAGCACGTGTTGACTCATCACAGCCACTGCACACGTGTGAGCCTTGCATTATGGGTAAACATCCCCGCAAGCCTTATCCACCATCCACTACACCCAAAGCATCTCACGTCCTTGACCTCGTCCATTCAGACCTTTGTGGACCATTTCCAATCGCAACTCCTCACAGAAAACAGCACTTCATCCTTTTCCTCAACGACCACAGCAATCTGCTCAATCTGCAGCTCCTCGCCATGAAGGACCAGGCATTAGAGGCTTGGGAGATGATTCGCAAGCGTTGGGAGACTTTGTCTGGTCAATGGGTGAAGGTATTCCGCTCAGACAATGGTGGAGAGTTCATAGGCATGTCTTTCACTCAAGCACTCATTGATGCAGGCATCACTTGGCAGCTGTCAGCACCATACGCCCATCAGCAGAATGGGAAAGCTGAGCGAGCCATCCGCACTGTTGAGGGGCGTCTCTTCGCGATGCTGGAAACAGCAGGTTTACCAGCAGCATATTGGGGTGAAGCAGCCCTGACTGCTTGCTACCTGTGGAATCACAGCAAGTCCACCACACTGCCACCAGGCGTGACGCCTTATGAGGTCTTGAACAATCAAAAGCCTGACCTATCCCACCTGCGTGTCTTTGGAGCACGCTGCTTCGCCCGCATCCCTTCTGAACTTCAGGCAAAGCTTGGTCCACACTCCCATCATGCCATCTTCGTGGGTTATCCGGAGGGAACCAAGGGTTATTGTCTGCATGATAAAAATTCAGGCACCTTCTTTGTGGCTCGCGACGTCATATTTGATGAGAACCTGCCTTCTCTCACCCATATCACTGACTCTGACTCAGACGATGACACAACCCCAGCCCCAGCTCCCACAGCACCCTCAGCCATGTCCCCTGCACCTGTCCCTGCAGCGCCTGTCCCCACACCTGCCCTTCCATCGTCTACCACAGCTCCTCCTTGTTGGTCTTCTCGCCAACAGGTTCGAATGGCTGGTGGTCAAGCATTTGTGGAGGAAATCGCAGCCTCCAAGGCACGTCTTCAGGCATTGCGTGAAGCTTGTCTAGAGCGATCGACACAGCTTCGCGAGGGGGTGACACCTCCCAGTGAGGCCAGTGAGGGGGTAAGTGACGCGAACCTCGACAATGAGAACATCACGGACATCGAGCCAAATGTCGACGTACCAGAAGTTGTAGCCAATGTTTGTATTGAAGAACAGGCCAACATTGCATTGCGGAGCAACCGCAAACATAACCCCCACAGTCCAGACTACGACATGTCCATCCCACCTGCAACTTATGACAAGGCAATGAAGCGCACAGACCACACACAATGGCTAGCAGCCGTGGAAGCCAAACTCACCACCATGAAGGAGATGGGGGTGTACAGGTTGACAAAGTTGCCAGAGGGACGAAAGGCGATTGGTAACCACTGGGTGTTAGAGTTTAAGGAGGATAACAAGGGTGGTTCTGCATACAAGGTGCATCTCGTTGCTCAAGGCTTCTCTCAAATCCCAGGCGTCAATTACAGGGCCACATTTGCACCCGTCATCAAAACAGCGTCAGTACATTTCATTGCCACCTTGGCCTGTCACAACGACTGGGAACTCGACACCTTTGATGCACGGCACGCGTTCCTATGGGGAGTGTTGAAAGAGGAGATCTACATGCGTCAACCGAAAGGTTTTGAGGAAGGGAAATGGGCCCTGATGGTATGGCTCATGCTTCGCACCATCTACGGACTCAAGCAGTCCGCCATGGAGTGGTACGAGCAGGCGAGGGCTGTCATGACCGAACTGGGCTTTACATGATGCACTGTCGATCACGCTGTCTTCATCTACAACAAATCGACAGCTTCCACAGGCCACATCATCTACATCATCGGATGGCACATTGATGACGGCATGGGTACCTCCAACTCTAAGCCTTTCCTTCTTTATGTCAAGAATCGCATCACTCAACGCTTTGGCATTAAAGACTTAGGGCCCATCCAGAAGTTCCTTGGCATGCAGTTCGAGTGTCGTCGTTCCAGCCGCGATCTTTGGATCCATCAAGGCGAATATATCACATATCTCCTCAACAAATATGACCTTCTTGATTGCAATCCCGTACAGCTCCCTCTTGATCCCAAGTATCCCTTTGGACTCGACACTACCATCTATGATGACATTGCAGACCTCCCTACCCGTTATTGCAAGATAGTCGGGGAACTACTCTACCTCGCCATTTGCACACGCGCCAACATCTCCTTTGCTGTTAACGCACTCGCTCAGCACTGCGCCAAACCATCTCCCCGTTATTATGCTGCAGCGAAGCGTCTCCTTCGCTATCTTAGCGGAACATTGAACCTTCACTCTCACTTTGGGGGTGAACGCACTGATGAAGGCCTGCATGGGTACTGTGATGCAGATTGGGCAAGCACGCCTGAGGACCGTCTGTCCATCTCTGGCTACACGTGGTTCTTCGCTGGAGGACTTATTGCTCATGTTTCGAAGAAGCAGACTATGCACACATTGTCCTCCACAGAGGCCAAGTACATGGCAGTGATGCATGCACTCCAGGAGGGTATTTGGTTAAAGTCGCTGTTCACTGAGCTTCATGTTGCATTCCCTCATCCCATTGTCCTTTATATGGACAACACTGGCACTATTTCATTGTCGAAGGAAGCGAAGAATCATATCTGCTCGAAACACATCGACGTTCGCTATCATTTCATATGTGAATACATTGAGAACAGCCTATTCCTCCCTCACTGGATCCCGTCCTACCGAAACATCGCAGATATTCTCACCAAAGCACTCGCTCACCCATTATTTTTGAAACACTCCACCGGATTACAGTTGGTATCTCGGTGAGGGGGTGTGTTGACATTGTATTGCCTATTGCCTTTTCACGCTATCACATTATCTTGTTCACCTTCGGTACCATACTGTCCGATGTCTTCTTAGCTTCTTGCACCTTATGGCACATCCGCACATTAATCCTCCAGTGTCATTACCTAAGCTTTTCTTGCTAGTACTTACATCATCATCTCAACTCCGTTGACACCTCAGTTTTGTTCCCAAACATAACTGAGGTATGTAGTACATTCATTCACTCACATAGACCCACACTAACGTACACTAGTTGTTTGCTTCGCATTAGGTACTTGTGAATCCAGTTTTGTTCCCAAACATAACTGAGTTGTTTGCTTCGCATTAGTATTGCTAACGCACACACCAGATACTGAGATTACATATTTGTTCTAGCTGTTACCATCTTGCATGCTCACCTCTACTTGCTAGATTTGCAACCTTGAACATCTTGTTGATCATTAACACCAGCTCATCAATGCTAAATATGAGATGTTCTGATTCATACCAGTGAATGGCATGACTGTCAATTTCAGTGATTCACAGTGGATTCAGAATAAAGCATACTGAAATGTGTTTGCACATTGCAGAGGAATAATACAGTCTCTTCTGGCACAAGCTTCAAAACTGCAGGCATAGTGATCACAGATAACTGTTATTCAAAGATTTGTGATTACCAGATGCATCAAGGTAGAAAAAAAGAATACTCAGACACTGTGTTACAAGCTTGTGGTTGACACAAAGGAGGTGTGCTTGGGACCTGCCAAACAACAGCTTGTAATGGTTGCTCTGTGGGGATAAGATTGATTTGAATTAGCCAGCACATCCTTGAGCAGGTGACATCTTCACCTGCTTTTTCTGTTCACTGTTATCTCTTACACATGTCAATTGTTGTTCCTCATTGAGATTAAAATCAAACAGAGCCCCAGTTAAAGGGCATCAGGACAAGGAATCACAAAATTCACCAAATCATCCCATTCTTTTTACAGGCGCATATGCAAACCAGATCTTTGTGATAGAATGCCAGTGTTTGGGTTATGCGCTTGAACAAGGAACAACTGCCTAAGGTCCGATACAAGAGACCAGCATGATCACTTGGCCGATTTAAAGGGGGCATATGGCTATGAAATTGCAGCGGCTGAGCGCCGAACTCTTTTACGCGGCAGCAATCAATTTCGGGAATATGTCGCTAAAATGCCACTCCCCATTTTATAGCTGATCAGCTTGTTTCAGTCGATGAATCAAATACGGTCCAGCACTGTTCCGTGATGATGATGAGGCAGCTCCCTGTGGTCACTATGAAAGTAGATTGGCTTACCGAGCGTAATTACTCCCGAGAAAGTGTCAGAGCCCTGTGTCCGCCCCGATGATGACATTGAAATGCTGGAGGTGTTCATATGCGAGCATCCGAGAACTTACTGCTGTGAACAAAGGAGCTTATCACAGAAGCAATTGTGCCAGCTCTCAGGGGACTCATACAGTCTGCACGGTGCAACTCTGAAATATACAAAGTAGCCAGGTCCTAAACTGGCTACCATCTCCACTCGATCGACCCTTTGCTGCGCATTCGCACTCCCTTGTACATCTTGTACGTCTCGCTTGAGAGCCGTAACTGATCCACCTTAAGCGAAGAGAAGCTGTAGGAGGGTATCTCGAAACGTATTTGGAACGCATGTGCTGGACGCGGGGCCTTGACTCTGGACAACCATAAATATTGGAGATCTGTTTAAAAAAATCCAAATTACTTACTTTGACGTCCATGAACCTCGAAGAATCCAGCTCCCCGATGACCGCATATTGAGAATCTCCCATCGGAGCGTCTAAAGGGAGTCATTTTTTGGACAGAACGAACCGCCGCAAAGCATACCTTTGTTCTCGAATTAAATGACCATGATCCATCTGCGCTTCCCACAGATCCTACGCTAGAACCTGCACTTGACAGTGTACACTGAGCGCTAGTAGCATCTTCTCCGAGATAGAATATCAGTTCTAGATTCTCCATCACTTTAATCAAACGCGAGGTCAGCGTGAGTGCGAATGTTCCTACACGCAGCGCGTGGTGTCAGTAATATAACTCAAAAATATTAGTGATCAATTTTACCCCCAAACTCTCCCATGTCCATGTTCGCTTTGAGGGAAAGTGGTATGGGCACGTTGCTGATGAGTGCGCTTTGTGGTGGTCTATACTGATATTCTGCGAGAACGAACCGCCCCTCGGGAGGTACAAAAGATAAGGCGTTGTCGCGGGTCCATTTCTGCAACCTGAAGTTAAGTCAAGAATCACTTTCAGAGATGACGCTGTGAAGATGTAGATTCGTAAGACCACTCACCGTACACATGGATGAAACGCGCACTCCGTCATCACATTGGGATTCGTGAATGTCAATGTCAGGTCAGGTGTCCCAGAAAGTTTTGCATTGCTCTCAATTTTGCCAAAAACGTTGCTAACTAACGTCGTGCCATTCCTGGATTTGAATGTTTTTAGCAGTAAAGACGGGCTGATGTGAACTTCGAGCGTACTTGCCGACGATGCCTCGCATTTCTTCAACGACGTCGAAAAGGATCTCGTTGTGATTATGCCGAACCCCAGCTTTACGCCAAGGTATCGGCGATGTAAAAGCTCCACTGGCACCATTTGAACCGAAAGAACCTATGTCATCGAGCGGATGTTAATGCGATATTCAACGATTGCAAATCAGATAGATGACTAGCCTCCTTGTCTCGCGCTTGGAACTCCTGGAGCAGCTGGTGATACCGAGGCGAGAAGCTTCGAGATTAAGGAAGGCGAGAGTACTATATCGCTCAACGCGTTCGGTGAGGTTGTCAGTGGATGGCCAGACGAATCGAGCGTTTCTTCGAGAAGCTGTGATCCAAGACACAAATTCAATACGAGTAAACATCAATTAGTGGACGACGTAAGAACACGTCCACAGACCTGGTATACAATGTCAAAGTTGTCCTTGAGAGTTACAACACTAACTATGCCAAAATAGTCATGGAGTATTTCAATGAATGCGTCGAGAAAGGCGAATGCAATAAGAGGATCCACTGATAGAGTATTGTCAGTCGCCACTCAAACGTGATCGAGCCGCTGATCACTCACCGTCTCCACTGATGGTTGCAACGAATCTCATCCCGCCAACCTCGACATGACAGCATGCACTAGAACATGATAGCTCTCCAACGTATATAACCGGGTCTACGCTACCCTCGCGCGGAGCCTTTGCTAGCGCGTTGTTCAACGCCTCGATGTGCAGCAAGGGATACGCTGCCGGATAAGTGGTGTAACTGGACTGGATGATGGGACGTCTGTATGCGAAATCATGTAATTATGGTAACCAAGAAACAAAGATGGTGGACCATACCCCGCTGGATCTAGGATTATCAGACCGTCTATAGCCATGAGCGATGTTTAAATGGACTTCCAACGTAGTCTCGCCTAAAGCTTAGACTTGCCTCAAAGCGGACACATCCGGAAAAGGATAGCATTATCATGTTCCCGAGTCCCAAGCTACTTTAGCCACATTGCTACTATATAGTACTTAGTATTAAGCTAATTCCAAGGAGATCATCTTTTTCAGGCGTAAACTCTCAGAAAGTGAGGCAGATGAGCTTAATATGAGCTGGAGCTCAACTACTTACAAGCTCGGCGATGTGCGACTGATTAGACACGGGCCGATGACAACATTAATGATACGATAAACGCGCTGCTACTAGATATTTGACCCTCGTCAACAGCACGGTTTTCAGAATGTGGAAAGGTGTGCGAAGCGAAGTCTAAAAGTGATAATCCGAACTAGTTCCGTGAGGCTGGTCTCCTTGCGAGCGGATTCTCTCGGGGATCGAGGTCACCGCGGGTTGTGCAGTAGACTGAGCATACAATACGAGGGATATGATTGAGATTAGAGCGAGGATTGGCGAAGCACTTATCAAAATACTTGAACCTGTCCAATAGCATAGTGGTCGCCTTGGATTGTTTTGTGATTTGAATGACGTTCTTACTAAAGTGGGTATAGCTTATCTGCTCACGCTGTCTGGCACTAACCAGTCCGTTTCTCTCCTGTCCTGCCATGTCACACACCACCGCGCTTCATGGCAGCGCAAAGGAGGATATCCTCGAGTCTCTCTGCAACCAGTTCACCATCGATGATCAGTGTCTCTTCAAGATCACTCAAACGTTCCTCTCAGAAATTTCTGATGGTTTATCCAGTTATGGTCGTCCCATGGCGATGATGCACGTCCCCCTGCTTTGCATCTTGTTCCCGATCTAATTGTCAGATAGTCCGACCTTTGTCAAGGGTGTCCCAGATGGCTCCGAAACGGGGTATGTGGATTACCCCACATATCGTTGCACCTGACTGAGTATCCTAGAACGTTCCTCGCCCTCGATCTTGGTGGGACAAACCTGTGAGTACAAAAATCCTGCCATTTTTTTACATGCTTTATGGATTGTCAGTCGTGTTTGCGAGGTCACTCTGCTCGGAGACAAGACCTTCTCCCTCCGGCAGCAAAAATACAAAGTCTCTGAGGCCCTCAAGACTGGTGAGGTGACCACTCTTTTTGGTGCGACCTTTGTGCTTTCCTTCGCCCCTACCTTTTCAATATTTTCTCAGACTATCTTGCCGACTCCGTGGACGCTTTCCTCACGGACACCCCCTCCCAAGGCCCCGACTCTCACGTATCTCACGCCGAAGAGGACAGTTCATATGTTCCCCTGGCCCTCACCTTCTCCTTCCCTGTGGAACAATCCGCCCTCGATTCAGGCGTTCTCCTCACCTGGACCAAAGGTTTCTCTGCAAAGAACGCCATTGGGAAGGACATCGTAAAGCTTCTTCAAGATGCATTTGATCGGAAGCATATTCATGTCAAGTGTGTAGCTCTCGTCAACGACGTCAGTCAATATTCTTTCATCTGCAATCCTTCACCAGATCTACCACTCAATTTTGCACGTGACCGTATGTACTGATGAGAGAATTTTCCATGACAGACTGTTGGAGCTCTTCTTTCGCGAGCATATACGTCTGGCGGATGCATTCTCGGTGCTATTTTTGGAACGGGAACCAATGGGGCTTATGTCGAGGAAGTCTCCAAGATCACGAAATTGCGCCAAAACCCTACAGTCGCCGCAGGTGGTGAAATGATTGTGAACACCGAGTGGGGCGGCTTTAACAACTCTGTGAATTAACTTCTTCTATCTCATCATTTTGATTACTCATGGCGAACTGCAGCGATCTGCCTTGCCAACGACTCCATATGACAACAAGCTAGACCGCGAATCTATTAACCCACGTTTCCAGGCCTTTGAGAAATTCATTTCGGGAATGTATCTGGGGGAAATCGCCCGAAATGTGATCCTTAGTTTGATTGATGCGGCTCCGAAACCCCTCCTCTTCGGAGGTCGGTCCTCGGCTGTACTGAATAAGCAATGGGGACTGGATACTGCAGTTCTCAGCGAGATCGAAGAGGCATGGGAATGTCTTGGGCGATTCTCTCCGCCAGCACAAGGTTCCCCAGAAGCTCAAAAGGAGGAAAAGTTGCGGCGGATACAAGGAGTACTGGCGCAGCGGCTAGAGCTGTCCTTGACCGACATCTCCCTCGAGGATGCGGACGTTGTCAGGCAAGTGTGCAATCTGATAGCATCGAGGGCTGCACGCATGAGTGGAACGGCTGTAGCGGCCATACTGGTCCATACTGAGCGAGCACGGCTGTGGGACCACGGAGAGCAAAGTTCTGCCGGGCTGAAGGACGAAGGTAAAAGGATCGGTGTTGGGGTAGATGGAAGGTAGGAGTAGTGCCTTTTCTGTTCAATTCTTGCTAACCAGGACGCGATAAGCTTGGTTGAATTCTATCCTAACTTCCAAACCAAGCTGCGAGCATCGTTGCGGGCGCTCGTTGGTCCCGAGGTGGAAAGCCGTGTCGACATTGGCATGGCCAAAGATGGGAGCGGTGTGGGTGGTAAGTCTAACCAAATCAGCTCTTTAGTCTCCACTCTGAATGTGCTCTAGCTGCCCTCTGTGCGCTCGTTGCGCAGAGACAGACTCAGGCCAACCATACAAACGGCGCATATGAATACGACCCCAAAGATATCAAGGTCACGCCGCCCATTGAAATTGCGTACATTTCTTCCTTGTCGCGGTGAGAAGCATGGGTGTGCAATTTGAAGACAGACAATAGGATGTATAATGCTGGCAGTATCCATTGGTGTATCGAATCAGTTAGATGTTATTGTTTTGCTAGACGCTTGTATGTTTTCGAGTCTGTAACATATACGTTCAAGTTATCATTTAAATGAACGTCAGATGTTAGCTTGCTCATCTCCATGCGGACCGCTCGAGATCCGAGGGAGTTCGGATTCGCTGCAAATAACTATAGGTGACCGTACGCCACTCAAGCATCCATGGTAGTGTATGCCAGGCTGGTCATGAGCCTAAAATAACATGTCATGAATGACATTTGTTAGGGTTTGTCGACGGAGAGTACAGAGCAGCTCCTTCGATATATCATTGACATGAGATCGGAACATCTCGAATAAGCATGATGATATGATCCTCGCAAGCGTGATATCGTTCGGCAACACATGGGTAATCCGATGGAGAGCTCATTGCGATAACAGTTCAATATTCAATATTCAATAATTAATGTTGAAGCCAAGTTTCAGATCGACGACCAAGTTCCTTCTGAGAATATTGCGCGAGCCATCAGCTAACATCAGCGTTTCGGCCACAAGTTGTTCATCCGGGCCCCTGATTATTCACGTGACCACTATCCCGTACACCTTTGCCGTTTAGTTTTTCCATCGCCCGCTGCACAATAGCGCGCTCATCAAAAGACACGAATGGAAAGCCTCTGCCAATACCCGTCTCTCGGTCATGGCCGACGTAAACCCTCGCTACATGCCCGGACGTACCGAAAAGCTCACGAAGATCGGATTCTTGTGTGTCGTTAGAGATATGGAGTGTGGGGAGGTCTTCGCGAGAGCCGCCTTGGTTTCATCAGGACGAGATACACCGCCGCATATCGGTGGTGGCACATATTTGCCGTCAGTCGCCCCCCTGGCTGCAGGTGCGTCGGCCGCGTTTTAGCAGGCGGTAGGTCTGTCCGTATTCATGTGCAGTGAAGATGACACGCTGCGAAAAGTACGAACCAGCAATTTCGAGGCCGGCGAGTCCGTATATGGGCACTAGGTGGTGAAGCGATCCGAGTCCAAACATGCTAGGTGCAGAGGCCTGTCAGCGATAGCCCAGGAAGCATCGAAAAAAGCGCGAGGTGCAAACGAACCTAAACATGTTCGCTGTCCCATGTCTCGCACAATATGTTATCTCTCGTCACAAAAGCCTGCATGTGCTATGAAGGCCATTATTAAGAGCAATACCTGTACGGCGGATACCGTGCCCCCTCGAGATTGTATCATTAACTCAATCAACGCTACTACGCTCGGTTTCACTTCCTTCACGACGGATTATTGACCGGTCCATGTACTCCTTGCCCGCCTTAGAATCGTTCAGTCGAAAATCCAGCAAAGCATGGTCCTTACATAAATCACTTATCCGCCTTATCTGTTTGGCCGACAGATATCTAGTACCCGACCACGTATCCGAATATGCCTTAGATTGGATAGTCACCCACCGTCACACGGACTTGGGGGGGCACTGGCAGGAAGTGCGGTGAAACGTAGACGCGTGCTCAGAGTATGTACGTACGTACGTCGTCCCTGCCAAGTACGTCCACTGGAAAGATGACACGACCCGCAGTTAGGGTACCTCGCGCCAACTTCTCGTCACAATCCGCATGACGCTATGCCATCGCGCCCGAGGCCTCAGGGTCCACAGCCTGTCGCATGTGGGCGCAATCAAACCACAGCGAATTATCGACGAGCGGGCATCGATAATGAGATGATACTACGTCCCGCAAGGTTGTAAGTGACCGACTCACTGGTTTTCATTTTTTAAATCATGGGGACCGAGCTGCCGCCTGTGAGGATGAGGTATTGGTGGACGGGCATGTGATAACCACCGGAAGTTCGCGGACACGCGGTACATGCCGGCACATGATGCATCGATGTCCGATGCGTGGACTTATGCGGCGCAGGAATATCAATAGAGCATCTGTGTACCCGGCTGTACATGTACCTTGACGATCTGATTTACTCTGGCTGACAAGTGGACAATGTAGAACGGCGGGAACAAAAATTACTTGTAAACTTCATCCCTCGATATTTTCCTGCCTTGTTATATAACCGAGGACAGCGCATTTCATGTGCGCGCACCGATGCCTCTGTATGTATTCAGGTCAGGATGTACAAATGTATGATGCATATATGATATATCGCCTACTTCACAACGTACAAGTGGGGGTACAATTTGTATTTTCTTTTGCTGAGTGTGTAGGGTCGAGAGGTCGAGATAAAGGGTATGGCAATGTGCTAAGCTGTGCCGAGGACGACGTCGAAGCGGTGCGAATGGAAGCGATAGCACCGCGGGCGGTAGGTGAGTCGGTGAGAAATAATATGCTAGGGGTGATGCGAGGACTGTGCAGGAGAAAGAGCAAGCAAAGAGGCGCAGCGACATCTTTCTCATGTGTCGACGATGATGCAAAAATAAAGATAACGACAATCCTACGCGGTCCGTATGCGTAACGAGCGGTGCTGAGTATGTATAGTGCAACGCATCATGCAACGAAGAAAGATGAAAGGACGGGTGCGAGCTTTACGGCATTTAGTATCCATAGCTTGCGCGACCAGAGGGGGCGGCCGACGCGCCCTTGGTAACAAGATTTATGTTCATGCTGATGGGCTGGCCGTTGGTGGCCACGCCATTGACCGGTACTGGTGGTGGACCGACTCCTGGACCGACAGTCGGTCCCCCTGGTCCAATGACAGCGCCTCCAACGAGGGTAGATAACCGCGAGATCTCCTCGCGCGACGAAACGAGAGCGGATGTCAGCCGCTCGTTCTCAGTCTGAAGATACTCGACCTTTGCCTGCAATGAGGCAAGCCATGCCTTTTTGCGCTGTCGACACTTTAAGGCGGCTGCACGGTGACTCAGTAACCTGAAGAGAAAGTCTAAACAAAGGCAAACCTTGTCTATTTCGTTCAAGGAAATTACGTCGCTTTTCTTCCTCTGTTTCTGGCTTCTTTGCCTGCTTCCGCCCCCCGGGGTTCAGCGAAGGTGGTAGGTCGTCGTCATCATCGTCGTCCTCATCCTCCTCATCATCTGTAGAGGCTTTACCACGGCCGTTGGTGCTGACACTGGTGACAGTGTTAGCACGTGCACGTTTGACGGGAGCAGTATGTTGCTGAGATTGGGCACGGGCCATGGGAGCGGGTTGAGGTGGTGGACTGGCGGTGTCATAAGACTTGCGCTTTGTACCGCGTCTGCCGTTAGTTGCATTTGCAACATTGTTAGCACGTGCCTGTGCTTCTTCACGTTTCGTAAGCTCCTGATGAGCTTGTGAAAGTAGATATAAGCCATTTGCAGCGGTGCTTGCGGCGGAGGATGCGCTGAGGTAAGGAGGATCACTGTTTTCTTGATTGGCAGTGATGGAAGTGGATAGGTGAGAACTGGTGGTGGGAGCATGTGTGACAGAGCTATACTGGGCTGATGAGGAGTTAAGAACACCTGTGATTGCGCTGAGAGTGTTTGGGGTTATAGTCGCGTTTGAATTAGCGCCTGCATTATTATTCATAAGCGCCAAGAAAGCGGCGGTATTCGGGGAAGGAGGGGGGAAGGACACGGGACCCCCTACCAGGGGTGTCAATCCTGTGCCTGGTGTCAATCCCGTGCGGGGAGTGAGACCGGTTCGGGGAGTCAAACCGGTTCGGAATGAAGTGTCAAAAGGCATGTGGGAGGCGGAGTCTGAGCCCTGCTGGGGGCCGGCTAGCATTGCAGGGGAGAGGGGACCAGCACGGAGAGAATTTGCCAGAGATGAAGAAAACTGCCAACCATAACTCTGATCTGTAGTAGGAGATGCTATGGCTGCCAAAGGGGGTAGTACTGGTCTGGGAGAAGCAGACCTACCATCCATTGAATTTTTATTTGAGGCAGCAGAGGATGGTCTGTCATGATGTGATTTGGATGAAGCTGGACTAGAAGAATCGCGTTTTGAACGAGGGGAATGGCGAACATGGGAAGGGCGGGAGAAGGACTGCTCGAATGGATTAGGTTCGAGGTCAAAATCGGATCTAGTCTGTCTTGCAAGAGGGGGTGGAGGCCTGACGTCAGGGGAGCTGGATGTATCACCGTTTTTGGGCGGAGTAGTAGACATGATGACGACACGGCAATGACACGGCAATGACACGAATTTATTTATTACTTGGCTTTGGCACTAAGCCAGTTCTCCTCCGTAGTTCGATTGTGGCCCGTGCGTTATTGATACAATTTTCTTGAGGAGAGGTCAGAAAGGAATGACGACGTCTGACGTAGTCTCGTGTTATATTGAACTTGAATCGGAGTTCTAATAAACGCTCGATAAACGCAATCATTTGCTACTTTTAGCAGATTCGACACGTCATTTGTAATTTCTTCGCCCCTAATATAGTATTCCATGCGGTCAACAGGACGGTCACCGTCGTCACCTCATCTTCCGGCCTGGCTTGGGCCTGGCAACATCATCCCTTCCGAATATTGTTACATATGATCCGCACAATTTACCCCATTCTCTCTCAATATGGGTATCCTTGTCCCCCCTCCTGCACCCCATCCCGTGCTGCGCACTCATCCAAGTAGTTCAGTAGCACTTCACCATACATCTTACGCCCCTTGTATACCCCAACATCGTCAGGCCAGCTTCTTATGGCGCTTGCAAGCCGGTCAGCCACTCCTCGCTCCCGAACAAGTTCCTCCATCTTGAACAAGTACGTCCGAATCCCAAAAACAATGGCTCCTGTGCGAGGAAGCCGACGCAAGGTTTGCCGCTCCGTTCGGAGTCGTAGTGTAGACGGCGCGAGGTAAGATGGAGGTGGTGCAGCATGCCCGTGTCCATGCACAAGTGTATCCTCCGGTCCATTCGTCGTTTCTGACCATCCTAATTCTTCTGGATCGATCTCGAAAGCGCACTCTTTGTCCGGTCGTGCCTCAGCGTCAGCATCTGACACGTGCGATGATGGCTTGCATCTTTGAATAAAATAATTATTTCGAATGACCGGCTTGTCCACCGGCAACCGTTTAAAAAATCTTTCCATGCTGATCTGCAATTTTTCTTTGACTTTGCGCCCGCCGGTTTTAACGTGGACAGCAAACAAGATGATGGACGATGCTTACATTGTGGAACGTTTCCTGAAATATGAATATCGTCCAGGGTCAGTCCGATCTTGTCCCGCATGCGCCAGAATCCTGAGAACATGCAGGGGTCGTCAGGAGCAATCCTCAAGTTCGCTGTTTGTACTTGCCTGGAATGCAGATCGCTCCTGCCTGGAAATAGTACTTGCCATCCGTACCTGTGTGAAGAAACGTTTTGAGATTTATTACCCTAGGTGGTGTAGCAGCCCTATACCCTCGATCATCAGTGCCACGTCTTCTTGTATACTAAGTACAGAAGGTCAGAAATGTCAGATATAGTGCCAGGTACTCACAGCCCTGCAGTGATCCTCATTGCCTCTTCGCCCATTTCAACACCTTCCAGACCCTCCAGCACCCCCAAATCAAATTTCTCTCCTGTCTCAACCGTTTCGATGGTTTGCACGGGCTGTTGTTGTCCCCAAGCGAGCGATACGCCACTAATAGACGGCGCACGTACACCGTTCGGAAATCGTGTTACTCGAAAACTCGATGGGTATCGCCGCGGAAGGTACTCTGCGAGTTCATACACGAGCTCCTTTGCTGTAGCTTATCAGCAGAGACTCCACCATCCATTTCAGGGAGATAACACACCTGCCAATGCACCGCCCTGGACCTTGACGGAATCGTCTTCTCTGGCGGGAAGAACGCGCACGGCGTCATGCCCGCGCGTGCGAACGCGAAACTTGCGCACACGCTGCCAGTACGGATAGGTCGAGTCTAGTTCAATCCATTCGCTCCAGGGCATCGTGCGAATACCCATCGTAATCCTGCATCCAAAAAAGACGACAAAGTTCATTAGCCATAGGTTCGGTCGGGGGAGTACAAAATGACTCTATCCAAAGATCGTATCCACATGCCAGCACGCTGGCTCGTGCGCCAACCTTTGGGCAACGCCAACAAAACAAAGAGCACTTACTGATATTCGCCATATCGAAATGGTCTGTACGGTACTGGGCGCACGTCCTTCAATGGGAAGGGGCACGGATCAATCTCGGGATAATCGAATTCTTCCGCGATCCAGTCTATTAAAGTGAGCGTCATCACACATACCGGAATCGTCAAAACATACCGCCCGGTTCCCTATTCTTGTTTACCTTCCGATCTTTCTCGGTGACGGGTGGCGTATGAGCAGCATCCGATGAAGTCACACGGCTCTTTCTCGACTGGACGAAACTGTACGTCAAAAAAATCGCCGCGGCAGCAAGGAGAATGCTGGGTAGCAGTCCCAGAGCACGAAACTGCTCAACGGCAACGAGGGCAGAAGCAACCCTGTCCATCCAATAATCCATGCACGCGCTAGGCATTTAAACCTAACTTTAGTCAAAGAAGGAAAGGGCGTTGCTTGACTCACAAATACGTCGTTAGCCCTAAACGTTTCGATCCAGACTCTGAGTCTCACACGAACTCCACTGCCCTCGATCTGTGCCCGCGTTCCAGAGGAAGGGTTAAGGAGAGTGTCATTTGTACGTATTGTTCTTATAAGGGCAGTGGCGCAAGATAAGGGTGTCAGGTGATTAGAAGAGATTAGCCTAGACAATGCGGATGCGAAAGTCAGGGTGATGTATCTTATCTGGACGGGCCGCGTATTGTTGTACTCGTGCTTCTTGAATCTCACACAAGCCGCTAGTGTCGATTGTTGCTTCATTGCAGGGGCGATGAAAGAAGTTGCGAGCTGAATGTTTGAGATATCAGTTCAAACTTCACAAGCTTTTACGAGACTATTGAATGTCTGCCTGTCGGAATCGGGTTCACCTCAGTGTCTTCCGGGGAAACTTGAATGCAGTAATTTAGAACAGGACATTGGTGTAAAGCAGAGGAGACTAACGAAATTGAATAAATGAAGCGCTGTTGCACAGCTGGGACTTGCGCGCGCGTCTGTCAGCCTTTCGTCGAGAGTCGGAATGGTTAAACGGGATCGGCAATTCCCGGCCTTACCTCCGCTCGTTGCAGTCCACTCTCGCGTCCTTTGCAGCATTATTATTTGTGGGTAGCCAACGCGTGCCTCTAGTGTCCCAGCTACTCGCATTATTTCTAAGCCATGGCATCAAAAGCAGCAGTAGCAGCGGTTGTAAGTATATTTTTTTCATGCTCGGTCGCGCTCTCATCCTCGTTTCCCCGCTGGCAGGACTTCACCCGCATTTACTCGACACTTGGGCTCGGAAAAGGCATGAACTGCAACTTGTCAAACGTGCAGCTAAGCTGATAGAGGTTTTGCATTTTCAGACACCATCGCCGCTCTGCAGGCATTCCGCAAACGGCACGGGGATGCTCAACGCATGCAGTCGCAATATGCATCTCAACCCACGACCGTCGACCTCGCACACTACCGCTCCACCTTGAAGAACAAGGCAATTGTCGACGAGGCTGAGAAGCTTTTGAAAGAGTTCAAGGTTGTTACGTACGACGTAACTGCCCACGTCAAAGCCATCGAGACTTTCGAAGCCAAAGCGGTACGTTCTCTATGCGCTTGAGGCCGTGGTGCCGTGACCAATTGTCTTTATGATCAATGCAGGTTGAGAAAGCCCAAGCGACCGCCGCCCAGATTGACGTGGAACTTGAGGAGTTACAAGCAACGCTTGCCAACATCGAAGAGGCTCGTCCATTCGAAGACTTGACGGTGCGTCTCCTCTTTGGTTCGGAATCCAGTCTGATTTTGTTTGTTTACTTGCCTAGGTGGAGGACGTCGGCAATGCCCACCCACGGATACTGGAAGCCGTCGAGACCATGGTCAAGAAAGGCAAATGGACTGTACCAGGTATGTTCATCGGCTTGTGTTATATTTTGTTTCGCTTAAGTAATGTTTCCAGGTTACAAAGAGAAGTTTGGCGACCTTTCGTTGATGTGAGCTATTGCTGTAACCTACATAGAGCATTGCACCGCATTCCCTGTCCTGGTTGCATCTTGAAAATATATGCTGGATGCGCTATACCTTTCCTGGTGCTCGTCCACAAATCCCAAGTGATTTATCTGGACCTCTGGTTAAGATTTAGAGTTGCCTAAACGCGGACAAACGATAAACCATGTTGATTGGCTGACTACGTTGCTGGTACTGATAACTGCTAACTCAGGCCTCAGGTACGGGGAACGACATCGAGCAAGTTAATAAGTAGTCATTAGTTTCTTCTAGCAAGTCGAAGCCGAGACTGAGAGGCAAAACTTACTTAGTGGTGACGTAAGCATACATTTACGTCGGCGTGTGACGCACTGCCTTCAAGCGCTTCAGCCCTCTTCAGACATCCACTAGCTGACCAGTCACTGCCACCTTGCTTTGTGCGGGTATCAAATTCCATAATGGTGTCAAGGCCACCACCGTCGCCAACTTTAAAAATGGAGTCTCCAGCGGCGGGGACAGGATACTTTTCTGCACCTTTCGAACGCTTTATACGAGACGAGACAGGTGCTTTTACCTTGCTAGGCAAGTCTTCTGCCCTGTCGTCGTGTCATCACCCTGACCTTCTGCTGCGATAGATACGATGGAGACATTCTTTGACTCTCGGCTGGACCTACTCCAGCGGCAGATACAAAAGCACAGTGATAGATTGAAATTGAAAGCTGAGGAAGCTTTGAAGAAACGCGTGCAATCAGGCGATCTGCTGGCGGAGAATTTCGATCGCGAAGTCAAAAACTTCAAGCTCAAGGTACGTTCGGAGCTTGTGGCTTTCATCGCGATTGAACGCGTCGATTACAGGTTTCGGGCCGTATGCAAAACCTAGTGGAATCATGGCATTCCGCGAAGGTAGTGAGGACTCGTGATAAAGTGTCATTTTTCTTTAGTGTCATGTCCCTCCTTGTGTCTGCGTTGCTCTTTGGCTTGGCTCCACAGTACGCACCCTTCAGAGTTCTTCGCGTTTGGTGGTGACTGATATCTGTATGCAGATGGATCCATATCGCATACACAGTGCAAGGCCTATATCTCCTCCCTCTCCGGGCCTACCAATACAAGAAGCGGTCATGGCATTATTTCCTTTTCGACCTCTGCTACTACGTCACCATCCTCAACTTTATCTACATGTGGTTCTTCCCATCGAATGCTGCGCTGTTCATGGCTTGTTACAGTCTATCACACGGCTCGCTCGCTAGTGCTGTTATCACTTGGAGAAACAGCCTTGTTTTCCATGACACGGATAAAGTCACGTCGTTATTCGTGCATATATACGCGCCTTTTACATTCACGGTGATCCGGTCGGTTATAGTTGGTCTTCTCTATACAAATTATTCATCACTGTGGACAGGCACTTCTATCCGAATGCAGAAGACAGATTTCCTGCGCTGAAGGCACTCCCGTACCTCAATCCAATCCGTGCTCTCCTTATGAGCGGTGCTATATGTAAGCTTCACATTGATGGATATTGAGACTGAACATGACTGGTCATCTAGATATCTCCTGGCAGTTGATGTATTGGAAATTTGTGCTGGTAGATCGTCGAAGCAAGATTGCATCTGGCCAGCGAACGACGTCGTTTTCTTTCCTTTTGAATGACAAGCGTAGTGCCATTGGGCGAGCTTTGTCGACAGTTCCCCCACAGTACCGTGAAGTTTCGTTCATGGCGGGGCAACTTGGTATGCAAAGTTCAACGCTACGACTCAACGATGCTAATTTTCCTTCAGTATACTCTCTCCTTACAGAACTACCTGCGGTGTTCTTGTTATATGATAGCCCTGTGTGGAGTGGGGCATTCCTTATGTTTATATTCTCTGTGAGCGTCTGGAACGGTGGCGGTTTCTACATCGAGGTATTCGGTCGCAAGTAAGCATCCTCAACTCTGGGTCCCTCACACAAGAATCTGACTTTTCTCCCTCGAAGGTTCGAGCGTGAATTGGAGGCACTCCGAAAGGAGCTTGCAGACAGCAGTAATAATAATAACGGCAGTCGCTCCGGCAGATCGAGCCCCACATTTACAGATGGTGAATCGCTTGCCGGGACGCCATTACTAATGGTCCGGACGTTGCCAGCTACCTCCCTCGACGAACTGCTCGCAGAAGCCGAATCCCCCGACAAGGATAAGGATCAATAGGTCCTAACGGTTGCCCAGTTTTTTGTATTTCTCAGTGTTTGGAAACGCTTTGGAACACCACATAATTTGCTTTCTTACTATATACCCCAGCTATTTATCACGAGTTGTATTACATCTACATACATGCGCTTTCATTGCTTTTCCTTCTGACGTCTAATTCGTAATGTCAGCACTATGTTGTCCATTGTCGCTACTCGAATCGAAGTTCTCCCATCGAGCTCCACTTCGAATCCACCCTGAAAAAGGCCGACCTTCCCCTAGCAAACACTTTTTTGCCACCTGGTACTGGGTCATGCTCTCCTTCGCTTGATGATATGTCATTGTTGTACTACATAACAAGTTGTGAGTGCTAGTGATCGCCTCCTCGTTGTCCTGGACCCTTACCTTTCAGGCGGCAGGTTCTCTGTGCTCCTCGTCTTTCTGTACAGGTGAAACAAGGAGACTTTTGAGAGCCTAGGCCTTTAAATTGCCAAAAAATTGTAAAAGATAGCTTGCAGAGGAAGTCAATCGACCGCTTACCAGAAAATTGTCTTGTGGCGATGTTTCGGAGAGACGCCTCGTTTGAGGCCATTTATCAGTACCTCATGCGGTGACGTAGAGTCCGCGACCCAAATTAAAGCTGAGGATAAACCAGTTGAGAGAGACAGCGGAAGGTATACATGAACATATATCTACATTCATTGCATGATCTTTGAGCAAGAGAAGAATGCTCTTGCGCCGACCTTGAATGGACGAACACGATCGACGTAAACTGGACTTCTGGTCGGTTCAATTTGTATCCCTCGGGAAGGCCTGTGTAAGATGTATCGCATCTGTAAGTATTACTCTATAATCGAACAAACATATGTACCATAAATTTCTTGCAGACGCCCCCAGAAGGCTCGTTCACAATCAGATTTTGCGATATCGTGCAGATCTGCCGGGACTTCGCCAATGATTATCTTCGTCAAGTAGATCGGGTGAAAAAAGGCAGAGCCCAAAGCCCCCTGTATCCCGAGTACGTTCCAGCGTGCTATTTTGTCACTGCAAGACAACGACAATGTCTGAGGAGAGTCAGCACGCCCGGGTTTCGTACGGAGAACGCCAAAAAGGGAGTAATTATCCCGCCCTCTAGACGCAACGTTGAGGCCCAAAGGAGGGAACACTGCAGAGTCCTTCAGTGCCGCCATTTCCCCATCTTGGAAAGTAGCAAGGAACCGCATAGAAGCGTCTCCGCCTTCACATTGATCAGTTGAAATTAGACACGTGCAATATACAAGGCTAGTGCTTCTCACAAGGAGGTGTTGATATGTACATGATCATGTGGACGCCGTCTTTAAGACGATAGCGATCATCTGCCGTTTTCGATATCCACGCAGAATGGCAATGCGATCCATCAGAGGCCGCCCTACCGATCTCTTCGATCAGCCAGTGAATGGCACAGCGACGAGCGAGAACTTCTGCATGACTGTCGTGTACAGCCTCGCCTTGCAGGGGAAGCTTGTCCTTTGGAAGGCACTTGCATCCCGTAGCTAATCCAATGATTTTTGGCTGGATTGTTAAAGGATCAGACGAAATCAAGGCGATTGCAGCCAGAATCGTGAAATTTCCGGTTGGTAGCTTGAGATTCAGAGAAGTATATTGCTTCTGCACGGCATCAACGAGGGTTGCATCCTCATCTGAAAACATGCAGAGATCGCCGCGGTTTCTCCTGCGTGGACGATCAGAAATACTTTATGAAATCATTCCTACTGCAAATAAGCACAAACAAGTGGATCTGGCACCATCGGCAGCTATCTGGATGACAGCCTATGACAGCCCTCAGCCCCACGAGCACAAACCACCTCACTGAGGGATGTGACGATGCAAGTTCCACATATCTACACCATAGAACACACATCGGTGGAGCTTCTGAATGATACATAACAGCTGCATTCCAAAAGTCCTGCAAGAGTCAATCCTTTCTCCTCTATCAAATAGTTCGATCGCTTGCAATCGATATGAATCCTTTCCAGAGAAATGAACATCGCCATGAACGGAATCGCACATCTGCTCGCCGCAGATTCCGCTTCTTTAGTAGGGACCAAAATAAGGTCGCCGGGGGACACAGTAAGTTTGTCACGTAGGCAATTACCGTGTGCCGAGTTTATTGTGCCCGTGACCCTTCCACAGAAGCGGCACTTTCCAATCCCAGGACATCAAGACAAAGCAGGAAGCATACGAAGCAAGAATTTCGTGCCATGGTTAGTCTACGTGTCTTCATTTCCGTTGCTTGTTGTCATATCTTGTGACAGGGAAGGGACAGGGAAAGCCACTTACCCTTCATGACTAAAGTGAAACGTGCCCTTGGTATTCGCAGCTCGCCTCGTCAGAAGCAAGAGTCCAACAGGAAGCAGGAGCGGCGATCGGCACTTCTGTAACTGCAAACATATCGTGTTGCGCTTGGTGGCGTTGGTGGTGTATGTCATGCATTCCCTTCCAATACATAGACAACAGCTCGTAAAAGTTCGTAAGATTCGTGACGTATTATGATACACACATGTTTTTATCTCTTGTACAGCTGAGCAGGGCTCGAAGGGCGCAGAGATGACGATACACCAGGCATCCACGAGTGTAGCTGCAGTATGAATAGATTATCAAGGACTTGAAAGATATAAAATAAAGTATGCTGAGAGTTTCTTGTTTCAGGCGGCTACGCACAGGACAGGATAGTACTCAGTTTGTTGACATCTTGAGATGCCATGAACCCATGCCGACTTCTTCCATGTGCGATAGCTCGATACGATCCCATGGTATGGGGATGATATTGGCCTATGTACATAGTGCATGAGAAACCTCTATATTGAGTAGATGCCATTGAATACTCACCTGAAGGTAATGTGAAACCGCACGCCCGATTCTGCGCGTCAACGATTGAAGGTCAACGAGACCCCCATAGCCATCAACAGGTATCTCATAATTGAGTGCCGAATATCCAGGCCACTTTGAGATGGTCAATTAAGGCTTTAGCGGGAGAACAGACTCATACTGTACTCACCGAAATCTTCACATAGATCTTGCCTCGGTGATCAACACCGAGGTCATTGAAGGTGTACGAATCGTATCCAGCCAATCGAACATTGGCTTGTGCTTCACCAAGGGTGATTCCACCCCGAAAGGCACCCTTACGCTTGAATTTAACTTGAGGAGGGCTATTTCTGCGGAAGGCCTCCCCAAATGCTGGTGGTCTTGGCGAGTAAGATAATGATGCCGACCGACGTCTGCCCATTGCTAAGGGTTGCACGAGAGGTGGATAGAGGCCAGGAGTTCCAACACGGTAGTCCATATCATCATATGCTGGTAAAGGTCAGAGCCTGTCTGAATGCATCCAGATTCCAGACAGGCCAGCACTTACAATGTGGTAGATAATGCGCGCTGTGGTTGGGTGTCCGATATATGCTGCGGCTGGACGGGTACATCGGGTAGGATGACGAGTAGCGCTTTCACAATTAAACATTAGCCAATGATAATGAACATGGACAAAGATTGTGCCACCTCTCCGTGCATCATTGGCTCACTGTACGCTGTGCCCAGCCGGTGATCATGATATGGGTAGCCACCAATAGGTGTGGTCGATCTGTATCCAAGAGACCGCTTGCGAGAACGGCCATAGTCGTCGTAGCCGTCGTAGCCGTCGTAGGGATCATAGACGTCGTATGGAGAGTATGCCATGTATTGCAACAATAATGGAGGAAGCGCTGAGGAAGTGAAAGTTTCAATAAACAAATGCAAGGGACTTTTATACTGCTGGAGTGGCTTTAAGTAGTATCGTAAGCACCATAACCTCGAGGGTGGTGGGAAGATAGGAACTGTGGTCCGGATTGGAATGTACAATTCAAACTAGTTTGTGGTCAAACGCACAAAGACCCAGCCACGGCATCGAAAGTGCACTGTACCTGGCCTCGTGTATGACCGAAAAGAGGGCACCGATAGCTCAGATCACCACCGAAGATACAAGCTGAGATGAAAATCTGGGGTTGGTTTTGCTCCAATTTGTGTGAAGGCACGGTGGAGCCATGACGCTACAGCACTGAAGGCGCTTTCAAGAGCCTCCAACCTGTCCTCAGCAAGCCTCGAGGTCAACACACGGACAGTTTTGATGGTGGCGGATCCTGTACGACGCTATGCTCTTCAATTCCTCAAGGTAAGAGTAGCATTGGCTAGTTAAGCTTGTTCAGCATGGCGTTGGCATGTTCCTGCTCAAGCTCAAAGTTTAGGCAGGTAAACGACCAAAATCTTGGCGGAACGTCTCAGAACGTTCAAGAAGATTGGGAAGTTGGAAATGACGGCTCGTCCGGCTGGGTCCGGCCGGCTCTACCCAGCTTTCTGGTACAAGTTTAACTTTCGTGACAGGCTGATCTTACGACCGAATCGACGGCGGAATCAACGCGAAAGTAACGGAAGCTACATACGTGGAGGGCTGACGGACAAAATCCACAAATACGGCCAAGACATGTACAGCCTTGTAATTATAGCAGCTTTACATGGAACAGTAATATTAGACTCGGGCAACATTCGAATCTGGTCCAGGTCGCAGTCCTCTGTAGCATCAAAAGAATACCTCAACTTAGGCTCTTTGCCTTTCATTTTGGCACGAGGCCGTGTGGGACAGTCTCCCCTGGTAGACCAATAAGGGATCGTGGCCCTGTTCATCGTGATGAGACAGAACGCGAAACACAGGGAGCCAGCCTTTGAGAGGAGTCACAGTGGTAGAAGAAACTTGAACACGCGTGTAGTGGCTTCGGGTCTGACTAGAATTTTGGTTGAGTTATGCCGTACAGGGCAACATGTGTCTTCCATCATTGCTAGGAGCCTCATCGGAAGAATTAGATGTAGACAAGGAAAACACGTACCGATCGTCCGCGCATATCTACTGCAGCTTGCGGCCGCTTGATAATATCGTGAGTACGAATAGTACCAACATGGTGGTATCGTAGTTACCCAGTGCACACTGCTGCGCAGGTAGGCCAGACAACCCGGAGCCACCTAGACCGTACCACAATTTGGTTGTCTTTGTCTGTCTTTGTCTAGGCTGCTGATCTTTGTGATCAATTGATTGGCAAAAAAGTTTGTTATCATTCCCACCAGCTTTCATATCTGAGGCGCCTAAACGTGGCCTTGGGTGCCCTGGAGGAAGAATAGGCCCGGCGCGACGTGTCCGACGAAGGATGGGTGCAGATGCCAGTGGACACCTTAACCGTCAACCGAGATGCCATAGCGGCACGGTATTCAAGTTGTTGCGAGTAATTAGCACTCTCAGCTGCTGACAGTCAAAACCTGCTATTACCATTCACTAGTCCTTTGGGTGGTGGCGCGTGGCACTCCAAGCTGTGTAAGTGGTTGGAAAACATTCCTCCTGCCACTGAAATTCAACGGCGGACAGCACGCCCATATGTCGCAAGATATCTGTCTGTGACACTAGTATCAGTCTCAACTCGAGCTGTTTCTCGAACTCACCTTCCGCGTCATCATCGACAGTCCGTCCAGCACTTCGATGCGGTGCGTCAGACTCGAATCAACTAATATTTACATTTTGCACAAATAAAGTCAAGTTGCTCCAAGTCTCGTTAGATGAGTCAGATTTTTGCTTGTAGGGTCGTGAGATCATGGCTGCCAGAAAGAAAGATTCATGATATCTAGCAGGTAATGTCATCTGGCATGCTTTTGTAGTTGCAGAACGAGTTGACGTAGCTTCCATCATAAAAGTGAAAGCCAACTTCGTGTTCATATGCAAGTGCTTTGTCAACGTCAAATGATACCAGCTCAAGCAAGTTCCCACTCTTCCCCATCCTCCGTCTTCAAGAGTTCCTTTACACTCTCGTAATGACCTTCATTGTCCAGTAAAGGAGTCACCGCCCTGAATCCGTTCACAAGGTCACTGAACTTCAACCCTACTTCAGGGTTTTTCGAAACGATCAAATGGCTGCTGCGGGAGACTCTGATGGATAAGTTGGTGGAAGTTAAGGTGATAGCGATCTCGTCAGAGCCAACCATGATGGTTCCCGTAGTGTCCTTGCGCTCACTGATGAGGCGGATATGGAAGCGGGTCCGCTCAGTACGCGACACATAGACTTTGGAGTTGGGCGTGACGTTGCCTGTCGATGATCCAGGACAGTACCAGTACTCGTTAGGAAAAACTCTGGAGCGGATGAAAAATCTTTAACATGGTCGTTGTGAGCTAGATATGAAAGGACCTGCCACAAAATAACTAACGGGTTTCCGCTAACATGATCCACAAAATCTAGAATCGGAATGACGCTCAATCCGTCATTTGGCAGCAGCGTGAAAAACACTTTGCCAAAGAAAGCAGATGCAACTTTGGTGTCAATGGTGGAGTCGACGATGTTCACTTTGCTGGAGTCGTGGGAAAAGAACTGGGGGGCAACACGCCTGACAGTGTCCGAGTACCTCGTATTGGCGGAAGTGGACACGGCACGCCACCACTCATCAGCAACTGCACGGTTGGCGAAGACAGCTATGTATCTACAGTTGCCACTGATCTAGAGGAAGATTTAGCGCAATATCGCAGACATCAAAGAGTGGATCTTGAACGTACGCTATCAATGTACGCGTAATAAACCATGGTCGTGCTTTAGAAATGATTTGTCGGTCGTGTTAGGGTTACGATCAGATAATGGCATACTGTGATATAGGGAGAGTGTTTGGTGGGGTTGATACCCAGAAGTTGTGGACAGCGATTGAATTCGCGGCTGCAATATCACCAGAGGTATGGCGTGGAACATGACTGAGGATAGTGAGGCATAAAAGTCTAGAGGGATGAAACATTGGTTATTTGATATTGTTCCAATCTCAAATATCTGGATCCCTGGTGACTCGCCGTAAGGAGAAACTAGCTTGGATGAGGCTTGTGCAAAAAATATTTCAACCACATGAGTCCTTCTTGCCAAGGTTGAGGACGATCTGGGTAGCAACGTTTGACGACAGACAGCTCGCCTGGAGCTCAAAAGCGTGCTAGGAAACCCGTTCTAATGATCAGAATACCTCGGGCGTCTAAAAGAATTGCTGGATTTGACAAGATTGGCAATGCGAAACTCACCATTTTTGCAAAAAATATCCATACGGCTTCGCATATTTAGCAGATAAGGATTCAATCAGCTGTTCGAGCCAAAACGTCGGGGTGGTGCCGTAGATCTTATCTTATCGATCGGAGATGACATGTGTGTGCACCAGAGACATACCATCCCGTTCCCCCTTATCAACCCAGTACACCTCTTCCGTTCTCATAGAAGGGAGAGTTCAAAACGCGGTAAATTCCAAGGAAGCCAGAGCATCGCATATCGATGAGACCGGAAAATTCATCGTGATCTGTTTCAGGAGTGTGTCAGAGGGATGCCTCAAGGCTCTTTGCGGGGGTTCGACGAAGTCACGAGGCTAGACCAGAGGCATCTTCATTGAGAGTTCAGAGCTAATTGTCTCCGACAAGCCTGGAGTAAACATGCTGATGCGGTGGCGGCTCCTCCTGTACGCAACGATGTATCGATAGATGCACTGTCATACAAGCGCCAGGAGTTCAGTATGACGTGGACACTGGAACCTGGATGAATTCCGCAACGTAAAAGTGTAGGCAAGATTCCGCGTGTTCGTGAAATAAAATGATGCTTGTCGGATCTTATCGAAGCAGGGAAGACTAAGTCAAACGTAGCTAGTCTCTTGCAGTCAAAGGGCATCTGCATCAAACTTTGAGCTTGAAAGATGGAAGGCAGTGCCAGCACCAAGTTGGTCAAAACGTCAGAAAAGACTCGCTCAGCCTTGGGTTGACACGTGACTGTTGAAATTTGCATGCCGACCCGTTGCAACGTACACGTTGCACGAGTGTCTAGTGCTGCGCTGCTGCGGCCTTCTCCCTAGACGCATCATACATAATAGAAGGAAGACAGTCGTCCCCTCTTTATCATACCCACAAACAACTCCTGGCCGTAGTCGTTCTGCGGCATTCGTTTTCGCACCTGAGAGCTGCCCATATGTTGTCAACGCTTAGCATGACAGTCGTGTCATTGTTTTTGAAATGCTTGACGGACAACTGTCAGAGGAGATTCGCACATAAGTAAGTATTCGGTGAGTCGCCGTAGTCTCCCGTCCACCGCAGCATCAAGAATAAGCCAGCTGACGAATTTTCAGTAAGTAGTCTTTATGGCGGTTCAGATGCTTATATGCTGATGTCATAAAGGCTATTTATATGTAACAGTCTCGGACACAGGACAGTGAAGCTCTACCTCTGGACCGTGCTAAAGACTGCATACGATAAATCCAGTGGTCTCCTTTCACACGATGACACTTACTGCGTAGTCCAGTTGGGAATCTGCCGCAGTCTGATTTCAACGGTTGCTCTGTGTACTTGGTATGTATATACTAATGTCTATAAGCGGGTGCTAATGGCATCCTTACTGGCCATGAAACTGCTGTGGCCTGGTATTAAATTTATAACTCGGTCTCCCGTGTACACAAACTGTCCATCATTTTCCTGGATTTGATTATTTGGAGTCTGGGACACTTTCCCTTCTCCCAGGATCGACTTCGTTGCCTAGAATAATGTGACGTATTCCCGGGCCATAGACTATTGCTACTATGGTTGGTTCCAGACCCGAGTCCGTACATTAAAAGGATGGTCTCGCACAAGTTGTTTAGCCTCCTGGTACTAGGCACACCAATAGAAAGACTCGGACGATCAGAGTTGTTCCTTCGTAATACACGCTTAATGTACAGATTCTGGTCAACACCCACGTTCTTGCAGGAGGAACGTGGAAAAAAAAGATATAATTGAATAAGCACCACGAACCACCTATTAGATTGCGAGAAAAACTAATCATGAGATCGTAAAGTGGAGTGTCCATGTCCATGAATGTATCGATGAAAGTGTGAGTATGCTATGAGTGAGTGCGAGAAATTTGTAGTCTAAACTGCTATCCAACGAAGTAATCAGTCTCTTTGCTTGTCGTTGCAATGCTGGTGATGAACTCGTACCTCCAAGCTCAAACTATGGGTTGTTTTCCAAAGCCAATATCTCAAAGATTGCGTCCCAATCAAGTATATCTGAGGGTGAAAACGCAATCGCTGGAGGTAACCGAGGTGCAGGCGTAGTAGGTTCAGTTGGTGCTATATGCGGGAACTCTGCCAAGGGCAGCGGAAGGACATGCGTCTCGATGGGAACGGAGGGTGACAGTGATGTATTGACAAAAAGTGTGGGTCGCATGGGAGAACTGGGAGAATGTGGACGGGAGGGAGGGCGTGGACCCGATGGTCTCCGCCGTTGAGGGCGACGTCTATGCCTGCGCGACGACATGTGATCACATGGCAAACTCTGTGTATCATCGATATATGACGATGAGCCGGACGAGGACTCGGAAGTGATGCTGGACTGATTGGATGAAGCAGAGTCGCTAGAGGTACGGGAGCATATTGTTGATGTTCTGGACAGGTCTGCCTGCCGACGGGTCCATGACCAGCTCCCTTCAATTTCTTCTCTTATTGTTATTCCCGTTTGAAGCCAGCTACGTGGGCGCGGTCCCCCCAATCTAGAGGTCGTCCGCCGAGAGAATACAGGGAGAGGTGCGATATCGTCTGTATGAGGTGACTGCATCTCTGCGAATGTCATGATTCATGAAAGCGGGAAACGAAGGGATACGGAATGCTATATAGCTCTATCAAAAGACATCGTGAGCATCAATAATTAGTAATAAGCCAAGCCGGGGTTTCGCACAAGGCTGAGGAAACGCATCTTGCCGAAGCGACTGCCAAACTGTCTAGTTGCGGTACTGGCGTAACACCGACTTGTGATCAGAGGATCATAATCGCATGGCTTCGTGCTCTGATGCCAATCACACTGGTTCCTTGATGACAATATTTGGTCGTGTGATGTAGATTGCTAACTTTGGTCTGTTCCCGTGGTTCCGGTCACCAAAGTGGACAGCGAGCTGAGGAACGTTGCCTTAATGGTGTTCAAGGAAGAGGTTTATGATCAGCTGCTGCATGACGGTGTCCCGTACTCAGCGGTTAGAGCGGACTCAGCGGAGAGTCCAGCGTTTTCCAAAAACACCGGGACCGCCGGAAACTAAATCAGGACTGACAGCACCTGACCAGGACTTGACCAAGACCGTTTCTGTAACGTTCACCAGTCAAGCTGAGGTCCAAATCATATCTGACAGTTATGATGGCTATAATCCAACCCACATCACTCAATCCACCCGAACCAGTAGCGAGCTTAAATGAAATCGCTCTAGATGAGGCCCTCGACACATTAGACCCCTTGCGACATCTCAGGACCGACGCCAGCGACTTCGCTCGAGATAATGACGAGGGTACTGTTGTCGTACCTTCGCAGCCGCGATCCATCCTTGGTGAGACAATCAGATTGACATTTCCTGTGGACTCCCCGCTCGTATCGATATCACTCAAGGTTGATGCATCTCATGGCTGTGGTGGCATTGCTTGGCCAGCTGGTGAGGTGGGTTCTTTTTTCCTTGGATGCTAGAGCAAGACATTTGATGCAATGCAGGTCCTATCAAATTACATCGCATCTCGAGGCGTCGGGTATCTTCAAGGCAAGAAGATCGTCGAACTCGGGAGTGGAACGGGACTGGTTGGTCTTGTAGCAGGCGCACTCGGTGGTACAGTCTGGATCACCGATCAAGCGTTCGTCCCTTATTGTTTAGTTCAGCTGTCTCAGTGAAGCAATAATCCTTCCAGCCCGTTGCTGGGTATCATGCAACAAAATGTGACATTAAACAATCTGCAGTCCTGTGTCTCCGTTCGCGAACTCAATTGGTAAGATGATCTTGACTTGCTTAAAGGGCTGTGCACCGTTGATCTCGCCCAGGGGAGCAGCGCTGCCCTCGGACATACCTCCTCCTGATTTGATCCTCGCAGCAGATTGTGTTTACTTTGAGCCTGCTTTTCCTCTTTTGGTCCAGACCTTATCAGAGATGGCTGTCAGTGGCAGTACAGATATTTTGTTCTGTTACAAAAAGAGACGTAAGGTGAGCATTGGATCTATAACTTGATGAACTGTTTGTACTAGCACTGCGCTGTAGGCAGACAAGCGGTTCTTCACAATGTTGAAGAAAAAATTCAGTTGGGAAGAGGTATGAATCTTCTCTGGCTTCTCGCATCTGACAACAGGTTGATAACAAGTGTTCGTAAGGTGGAAGATGACCCAAATCGCGAAAATTACAATCGGGAAGCCATCTCGCTTCTAACTCTTACAATGCGGCCATGAGGAGCCATGAGGCTTGTCAAGTGACTGCTTCAACACTAATCTGGGCTGGAGTAATTTCAATACCCCGTTGCTTCTCAAGAGATGCGGAACAATAAGCGCTCCGATGGCGTAGACCTCCATAGCAGTGTAGCATGCGTGACTTGAGGGGCAATCGTTATCGGAAATGATGCATTGATGTTCCATGTATTGTTCTATAGATAAAATGCCGTCAACAACCAACTTGTATATACCTATGTACCATACAATCGGGTATGCATCTGGTATCCGAAGAAGTACTGTCCGCCCAAGTTATGATTCTGATGAGGGCGGGATGGTCTTGACCTGGGGGATGAGATCATGTGTCAGTAAACTTCTATGGTGATGACGGCGACGCCTGACCTGTAACCCATGAATTCCTTCAATTTCTTGTTTCAGTACTCGAGTCACAAGTCTATGCTGGTTCAAGGTTGAAAGGCCTTTAAAAGCCTCACTTGCTATTTTAATGGCATAGAAGTCACCACAGCCTCCTGATATATATCAGTCAGGTCAACCAATCTAATCGTGGGCTATGTAATGGAAAAAGAGTCGAACCTGAGATGTCCTGCACGGCTAGTTCAGTTGGCAAAAACTTGTTGGTCAATTTGTCATATATTAGCTTCTCTCCTTCAGAAAGGTTGGCTGGCGGAATCAGATTGGGCTTGGTTGAAAACCTCCGGAGGGCTCGCGACGCTGCCAGTCCTCTCCTTAAGGTTAACATGCTGGTGGTGTGGACGGAAGTACGGCGGGCATGCTGTGGCTGTGCACAAATTCAATCCGCATATTCGATGTATTTCGTTTGAGTTGACCAAGTAAGTCAGTACCACGTAACCACATACATCAAATATTCGCATTGACCAGTCCAGGTACTGGGCTTGAGGGAACCTCCTATGCAGCTGAGCTTCGTAAACGCTTTGCTGCGTCCAAGAGCCCATCTTGGCTTACGAGCTTCGCGCACATTTTTAACTGCTCCAGTCAACTTCTCCAGAAGAACAGTGCCCAAGTCATACCTTACTTCTGAAGTTACAAGTTCACCTCTCTGTAACTCATGGCTCTACCGAAGGTGTTATTCAGTCGTCGCGCAGCGGAAGCCAGCTGTTCTTCATTCCCTTGAGCCTCGATTCTTCTCTGCGAACGCCTTTCATGGTGCTGCACAGACATCACAATTACCTGTGCTTGCTCCACCAGCAGTCGGGCGCTGGCTCTTATTCTCATCAGCAATGGTTTTTGCGGTGATAGTGGTAGGAGGAGTAACGCGTCTCACCGAATCAGGGCTGAGCATCACAGAATGGAAGCCCATCACGGGCATCATTCCACCTATGAATCTGGAGGACTGGAGCGTTGAATTTGAGAAGTACAAGGCTACCCCCGAATTTAAACTGTGAGCATTCTTTTCATGATCGCTCCATGGGTCATCTCGTGAACACACCGCAGCCTCAATCACTCCATTACCCTCGATGAATTCAAGAACATTTTTTACATGGAATGGGGTCACCGTGTACTTGGGCGCCTTATTGGCATTACATTTGTGGTCCCTCTGGTTTACTTTGGTCTCCGGAAGAAGCTCACTACCTCGATGCCTACGCAACTGACGGGCATGGCACTGCTCATCGGTTTTCAGGGTTTCCTTGGATGGTATATGGTGAAATCAGGCTTAGAAGACTCCATTATGGACACGCCGGGCACAGTACCCCGCGTCTCTCAGTACCGCCTGGCAGCTCATCTTGGCACGGCCGTGGTGCTATACGCAGGGATGCTCGGAACTGGGCTAGCGGCGATTAAAGATTGGAGATATGCCAGAGGTGGCTCGTGGAGCGGGTCCAGCACTATGAACTGGCAGAACGTGCTTTCGAATCCTGTTGTGAAGAGGTTTTCTCGATTGTCCAAAGGGCTGAGTGCATTAGTCTTCTTGACTGCATTATCAGGTTCGTTCATTTCGGCTTTCATGTCAGTGTGATTACAATCTATGTGCAGGCGCGTTCGTTGCTGGGCTGGATGCCGGTCTGCTATACAACGAATTTCCGCTCATGGGGGGTCGACTCGCACCTCCCATGGATGAATTGTTCTCGTCCGCCTATGCAAAGAATGCCGATGGATCTGACATCTGGTGGAGAAATATCTTTGAAAATCCTACTACCGTTCAGTTCGATCATCGAGTTCTCGTATGTTCCGTTCTTTCCTATAATGTATTCTTTTAAGTGTTCGATTACAGGCGATGACTACGTATCTCAGTACTTGTCTGCTCTTCGCTTACAGCCGGCGACCCGCCATCCGTGCGCTGTTGCCACCATTTGCTCGCAAATCTGCCACGGCAGCCTTCGCCATGGCAAATGTACAGGTCCTTCTGGGTCTTGCGACATTATTATACCTTGTCCCTGTGCCCATCGCAGCTGCTCATCAGGCGGGAAGCATCGCTCTCCTGAGCACGATGGTGCACTTATTAGTATCGTTGCGTAGGCCAGGCTTAGCTGCACAGATGTGGAGGAAAACTGGGATGCAGGCAAAGAGCTCTAGCCTGTAAGACACATGATATGTCATTTTAGAGCTACACATCACCACTCACTTATCATTATTTTCTATGAAGCCAAACGACATCAGCGTGACATACTCCAAATATCGTAATGGCGCCGGCACCAGCCCCCGACTCGCTTATTCCTGGCATGCTTTATGTCCATTCTCACTGCACGGCACTTTCCCAATCACTGATACCAATTCCATTGTTCTTCACAAACTTTTGCGTGAACACTGCGGCGTAGCTTTGGGATGAAGGCATTGTGGCTTCCCAACAGTCCAGATCGCTGGGGGCTGATGCCTTGCAGATGGACCTGCCGCTAATGGAGACAACGACGCCCTCAGTCGGGGAGTGCGACTGTAAGGTGGTATTTTTGGATTACAGCTTCAAATTGTCAGCGCCCGCGCTCGGCCATGTAGACGCCCCCGATGTTCATCAGAATAGATGTCTTTCCTTCCGATCCAGGCGTGGTCAACTTTGGGATATCGTCTGGTCGGTCAAGTGCAGGGTGCCGTCGGGAAGCTCCCAAAGGTTTATATCGGTAATCGTCCTCGGTTTCGACATCTTGGTAAAGATATCTCAGAGCTCATGCCTCAGAGTTTGTTCCTCCTCCGCCGTTTACTTGGTGGAGGACAAGAAACAAACAAAAGTCTCAAGAACGAGCTCCTGCTTGTTCGCATGGTCCGACACCAACTAGTGGGCGAGTATCGAGTGTGAAAGTCGATCTCACGAAGATTAACACGCGTGTACTACTGAGGTTGGAGAGAAGGTCGCCCTTTCGAGGCCTATTGTGAAGCATTGGCGGCTTGTAGGCAAGTGTTTCTGCTCACTCAGTGTATTCGTCTGCTGACTTCACATCAGTGTACAACGTAGAACGGCGTTGGAGTTAAACTGATTCACTACCCGCATTCTTGCACTTCATGTGACTGGAGCGAATCTACATATGTATCATTTCTACAGCACGCAAATGCAAGTGTTTCCATTTCACTAGTACAAATGTTTATTGGGAAGACTCGCGAAGGTCATCTAATCGCCCTATTTATTGGCAATGACAAACAATAGAATCAACCGTGGTATGTAAAGTGTGCAATAGACAATTTTATGGCTCCACGAGGGATGAGATGAGAAAGATCTCCGTAAAGGACAAGAAAATGGACGGGATATATTAATGATTATCATGGGTATACTCGGGAGAGGCACAACAAAAAAACAGCCAGAAACGAGTCCAACGTCCGGGGTGTTTTATCATTGCACGAGGTTGGGAAGTAGTGACAGGGGCAGGTGCGGTGGACAACGTGGAGACGGCAGCCTGTGGTTGCGGAGATGACTGAGCCTGAGCCGCACCGCTGGATTGTCTGGCATTGCTATTGGGAGCGCGTGAGATGCTTGCAGCAGGTTTCTTAGATTTCGATGGATTCGGCCTTCGTATTTCTCCTGCTGATGCGTTTCTCTGCGTGGTATGAGATGGGGTTTGAATATTTGAGAATGACGAAAATGACATACACGTTTGCCTTTGGCATACGGAACGTCGATGACTGCTGAGTGACGCTCGTGCAGCTCGATCTCTGCACTACTGGATCTAGCAGAGAAGAGACTTTGAGCCCAGTGAAAAATGCTGGGTCGTGATGGTGTATTGTGTCGTGCAGAAGACTGAGAACATGAGGTCAAGAAAAATGGTACTGGATGAAACATCAACTACGTACGTGAGCACGATGTGGTGTGCCATCAAAAAAACCTTGGGGTACCCGATCGGAGACCTTGATTGGCTGACGGACTGGACATCGTGTAGCATCAGCCTAGAAAATGTTTGAATGCGATGATCTGTGATAAAAGTGTCACATACAGCAAGTAGCGACTTGTTGCGCTGGTCCAACAGAAGTTCGTCAAGGCCAGCTTCTTTTACTATTGCAGAAACGTCCCATGTATATGCGTTTTCATCCTCGCAGCCAGTGACTAGTAGCTTTCCATCTGCCGAAAATGACGGAGAATACACGAAATCTGCATGTTGGAGTGGCAAACTGATGGGCTGGTTGTTGTCGAAGTTCCATAATCGTGCTGTGTGGTCCCAGGATGCACTTGCGAGGATGCGGCCATTCGGAGATATTGCAATGGATTCGACACCACCAGTGTGCGCATCGAGCAGTGCAATCTGTTTCCAAGTCGTTGTACTCCATGTCCTAATCGAGTGATCAAATGACCCAGATATAAGTGTTTTTCCATCTGGGGTCCAAGCCAGACACAACACCGAATTTGTGTGTCCTTCAAGGGTCGCGATAAGCTCGCTCGTCTTTGCATCCCAGATTTTGACTGGGTACTTGTTACAGGAATTATCGAATCCGCCAGTCGCAAACATGGTCATGTCTGGCGAGTAGACGGCTGCGAACACGGATTCGTGCCCTGTCTTGGTTGGACCGAGGATGGTCTCTCTGTTCTCCGCGTCCCATTGTCTTGCAGTCCCATCGTACGATCCGCTCAAGACTCGTTGACCATCTCGACTCCAGCAAATAGATCTCACTCCCTTCGTATGCCCCAACCATTTCCCGATCACTTTGCCTGTGTCGATGTCCCACAACCTCACTCCGCCATCTTGACTCCCGCTAACAACTTTCTTCCCGTCCGGAGACAACGCTATTGTCAACACTCCACTTTCTCCGTCCCTCCAGTCATCTCCTATCTGTTTCCCACTCTTCACGTCCCATACCCGCAGCGAGCCGTCCTCTGAACAAGTCATTGTCCGTCGGCCGCTTGGCAGATGTATGGCACCGTCGACATAACCGGTGTGTCCCTCAAATTTCTGGCGGGGTGTGATTGCTGATGTCTTCTGTATTTTAACAATGGGTGAAGACATAGTCAACTACCGCGTGCAGCTCGTTTCAGCTTTCATACACAAAATCCACAATGATCACTTACGACGATTATCAGGTCTTGACACCGAGACACAATGGGTGTTTAGGTCAAGAGTGCACTGGAAGTTTGGGGTGGTACGTTTCACATGTATTATCTTCCCAGCGTACAGCATATATGCTGTGCAGCTGAAGCGCCCAAGCCTCGTTCCTGATCACGAGTCGCGCTCTAACAGTGTCAATCTTCACTCTACAACGGACTGACCGCACACCGTCCGTGTGTCCCACGACGACCTTACCTGATACAACTTCATTCCGCTATCCCCAACAAGGTCTTAAACTGTATCACCCCACCCAACTGCTCCCGAAGATTCAGAGGCCTAAAGATAATGTCGCCCCCAGTCAGATGATGCGATTTCCTGGAGCTCCGGAAAGTGGTCTTTGGTTGCATCACAACCTGCCCCAAAGTTCAAGCCCTATCAGCTGGGGGGACATACCCCTACTGTACTAGAGCTCCGTTTCATGATGAAGAATATTCCAAAGTGCAATGAGGCCGATATCAGCCTGATAGATGTCCAACCGGTATGTTAGCCTTAGGGCCAATACCACAGACAGATCACATCATATTGACGAACATTATATCAGGGCGAAGAGATTTTCGAACGAGGCGTGAAGCGCATGTCAGACTCGACCGTCTACGCAGCTGTCATTGCAAAACGAACTGACGCCGAAAGCAAGCGCTTGCGCGCTCTCGCAACAGCTTGGGATTTGGCCGAACGTAATATGCGGCAGCTAGAAGATGACACGGACTTCACCATCGCTGCACATATCGATGATCTAACGGCGCGTCGTGTTGCAAACGCGCAACTTGATCGTTTGGAGGAGATCGGTGCTCAGCGGGAGTTGTCCCTTGAGGACATTGACATGCAGGATGCTGAATGCCGCTTTAACAGATGCTTGGACAGCACAGCGTCAGGAGTACCTGAGAACTGATTTGAGAGCACGAGTGTCCAGCTTTCCATAATTTTCATGTTCTGATTTGAACCAAATCACGACTTCTGTATCTCATTGACAGTCGTTAGGTCTTTCGAACCTCAGCTTTTGTGATTGACCAATAGAAAGGCAGCTGTTATTATATCTTAGTCTATCCTGACATCTGTACATCCTCATCAGAACCAGGCGCTGGTGCTGCATCGGGTACGGATGCAGGTGCGGGTACGGGTGCAGGTGCTTCCTCCTTCTTCTCCATACTCTGGAGGTATACTTCTACTTTGTCACCCTCTAAGATGCGGAAGCTGCCTGGCGGCGAAATGGGCTTTTCATGTTGACCCATGGGTCCGATGATGCCTACCGACGTGTTATTCACGTTAAGCTCCTTGTCCTGTTGGAGGGTCTCACGGAGGGCATGGAGACCATGCCGAATGAGGTCCTCGAGGGTGCCTGCAACAACTTTAATGACATGAACATGGTGTAAGATGGATACGGGACATACAATCTGCGAAACTTTCATAGTGCTTCTCCAAGTAGGTTTTTGCGCTCTGACTGCGAGCGCCGATCGACATGGCGTAATACTCATATGAGTTTCCTGATGGCGAGAACTCAAAAAGATGGGGTCCTGTTTGATCTTGACCAATGACGAGAAAACCAACTCCGTATGGTCTGCGACCATACTCCTGCGTGTTCACTTGCGCCTCTACAAGCAACAACATGAGCATCAACCACACACGAACGTCTCGAGCACATACTATCAGCGATGGAAGAGACGAGACGATTCACTGGCATAGGTCTGTTGAACACCATACGTTCTCCCATTGCTTGTTGTCGCATAAAGTTGCTGCAACCAAGTCAGAATGCTGCTTTACACTTATACCGTGAAACTCAATAAACACCTGAGTACTCGTGCGTCTGAAGTAAGACCAGCAATGGCGATGCCGACGTGATCATCTATGCGGAACATCTTTTGCTGGTATGAAGCGAGTTCTCCTGTGGAACGCTATATGGACTCTTTGTGAAGATTCGTCGTGAAGAAATTAGCATCTACTGACCTTAAGAGCAAGAAGGATCGCATGGGTCTTCGATCGCAAGCCTACTGCCGCCGATCCCTGCTTCACGGCTTCGAGCGCATACTCGACCTGGTGGAGACGGCCTTGTGGTGAGAAGACGGTATTATCAGAGTCGTATGTGTTCCGAAACTAGGGAATCTTTCAACAATAAGATCACAGAGAACATAGATCATGCACGTACCATTGTGGGGGTAGACGAAGTGAACTGATATTGGATGCTTTACGCGGTCGTTTGCAGGTGACGCGTTCAAGGTCAAGTATCGGATATCGGATGTCACGCCCCATATCAGGATTTACATCGTGGTTAGGGTTTATTTCAATCGTAGCAAAATCAATGTACATGGCAAGATGCTAAATCGCCGCAATGCACAACATCTAGATTCCCGTGAGACTTACATAATGTATGATGCGGGGATACGTAGTGTTTCTAATATAAACATCCCCCCATGGCCTGAACTTGTCATAGACATGCGGTGACCGGTCCTAGTCAGGACGCGACATTTCGGACTGGCTCCAAGAGAAGCGGATTTGGATCTGTCGTGGTGAAAGCCATAACTAGTTAAGAGGTGCCTCTAAAAAACTGTACATGTCCATGAGCAGTCAGAACTATTCGGAATGTCTAGGTGTCAAGGGTGGGCCACCGCCATTAATCATAACCGAAAAAAAAAGTTGGCAGGTTTCAAACCCACACCGTTCCAGGGAAACAGATTTTGAATCTGCTGCACTAACCACTTGGCTATGAGTTCTTGAGATGGGTTTTCAATGATCTATTTGTGAGTGAAGGTACAAGGTGTGCTAACCGAAAAATAACATCACTAGCAGCTTTCGAGCATGCATTGTCCAAGCCTGGGGAACAGATTTCAGATCTGTTGCATTAACTATCTGGTTGTGCGACCAGTCTCAAGGATCTATTCATGAGCGAAGCTTGAAGTCCAAGATGTGATAACAGGAAAAAGCTGTTGTCAACAGCTTTCGAGCCTGCACCACAGGACCAGATTTCAAGTCTGGTACTTAACCGCTTCCCTAGTAACTGCTTAAGACAGACAATCAAGGGTCGACCCATTAGTGAATGTCCAAGATGTGATAATATTGAAAAAAAAAAACTTGCCGGCAAGGATCAAACCAGCATCCTCGAAGAGAACAGATTTCCAATCTGTTCAGGTAAACCAAACATTGACCTGTGTGTAGCTTATTGATCTGAGTGATTGTCCATGGTGCGCTCAGAGAAAAAGCTGTTTTAGCAGGTTTCGAACCTGAGAAACAAGGGCATCGGGAGGTTTCGAGCCTGCACCATCAAGAGCAGCAGATTTCGAATCTGGTAACAACTTGGCTAAAGACTGCTTGAGAAAGACTGATCCATGAATGAATCTTTAGAGTGTGATAGCAAAAAAAAATTTGGTGTTTGGTGTTTGGCAGGCTTCAGGCCGGTGAATGGCACATTTCTAATCTGCAACCATTTCGCTATGACTTCAGAGGATCTATTCATGACTGAATGATGCAAGTGTGCTCACAGGAAAAAAAATGCTCTTGGTAGGTTTAGAACCTTTACTGACGGGCAGATTTCTAATCTGTCGTGGTAACTGCTTCGCTAAGACGTGGCGTGATGGACGTTTGAGAGGCTGCTGTTGACGGCAACCTTCGAACCTGCACCATCAAGAGTCAGACAGATTGCAACGAAGATTAGTTTCAAGATCGCGGGTGTTTGACATCACAAAGACGAATCGATGACGAGAATGATGAGGACTACAAAAGACGAAACGTAATCGCGTCACCACGAGGATGATCTACACCTCAATTACACCACCAACACAGACAATCCGCTTCAGAGACACCCTTTAAAAGAGTCGCTCTACGAGAGTCTACGAGTCGGGAATACGCTTACTTAAAAGTGTCCAAACAAACCGCCCTGCGCGTTTGAGACTTAGGAAGGATAAAGCTCAACCATCTCCACCACCGTCCGCACCCACTCCCCGCACAGCTGCTTTGCGACTCTTGCCTTTGCGCACACGAGTGTGTGCACGTGTCAAACGAGTACCTTGATCCCATGGAGGTGTGAAACCAAGGAAGCTCTTTCGACTTGCATGAGGGGAGCGATGGCTGCCAGGAGACTGAATATCTGAAAAGATATCGGGTAGTACCGCTTCTTGGGAAACATTGTATTGTTGCATGTTAGCGTCTGCATATGTGATGGGCATAGGTGCCCCACATGCGGTGATCCCTAGCTCCCGGCAGTAATATTGAACTGCTGCGTGGAATGCGGTTCTGCGCGTATTCCGGAGGCCCCAGTCTCTGCAGGAAGTCATTAACAAAATACACTCAACCCACATTCTCCGCAACTTACTGCCACGTTCTGAATGAAACATGATCAGCTTCTGTGCATCTTTCCTATATGAAAGCAAACATACGAGTTGTGCGAGATACCAATAGTACACTCCAGATAGCGTTGGTAACTGATGTTTTGCAATACGACCGACGTGGTCGGCTGGAACCACCTGTTTTCCTCAGTGGAAAGCCACGTGTTCAGCTTTTCCTCAAGCGCGTCCAGCTTTGCTTGTGGCGTACGCCAAGCAACTTGGATGGTACAAGCCTCCGCCATTTTCTGCCAGGGCAATCAATACAACACATTCAGAGAAGGTGCAAGAGGCTCGTACATCACTACGGCGGACGTTCGTGCTGTAAGCATCGCGTCAAACATCACGTGGTGCACAAGAAATGCTCGGGTACGTACATGAACTTCGTGAATAGCTGACTGTTGAAGTAATATGTTTCGGTGCCATCTGATCGAGCAAAAACCGTCTGATCAAGAAAGTATCAGGAAGACTGTGCATCCATTGCAGGTCAATACACAAACCGCAAATAAGTTCATCTTCTTAACAACTAGATTCTCGTCTGAAAATGAAAACGGCATTAGCAATGCCCAGCCCACGATTCAGTGGCTTACTATCGATGAAGCATCGATCACCAGTATCAAAGGGACTATAAATAAGAGGGTCATCCTGATACTCGAGCGCATACAGCCACGCGACTCACTGAGTTACAAACAAGAACATGATTGCGTCGAAGACATTGCTCGCAGAGTTCTTGAAGATGAAGCTGGCTGCGAGACCAAGGGAATATACACTCGTCAAGGACTGCGTTACGTTAACACCAAAAATGCTCAACGAGATGAAGAACAAGATGACGAGGGCGAAGAGTAGCAAAATTTGATCGAGAGTCTTGAGCGCAGCGTTAACATCACGCATACTGCGCGACAGGAACCGACGTTCCTTGTACACACGAAGCAGCGACAATTTGATCTCAGACCGCGATATATCACCATTGTCGTCCTTGTCGAAAACCCGGAAAGCGTCTTTAGCTTCATCCTGCGTAGCAAATGCGGGGTAGAAGTCTTCGGGCACGAGGTACGTATGTCGGCGGTCTCTGAAAGTCCTGTATATCGCCCTGGCAAGACGCTGGCGCCCAAGTTAGTTTTAGCGTACACATAACGCAGTTCCAAATGCTCCTACCTTTGCTTCGTGTGTTGAGCTCACGCCGAAGACTAACGCATCAAGCTCATCAGTGGTGCCTTTGATATTCCGAGCATCGTGCAGTACAGCGGTCTTGAACGCCTTCGCTGCTTGAACGACAATAGTGGGATCTTCGGTGTGTGGGTCAACAGAACGCGGGCCGGAAGGGGTAGGAGGATATTTGTGAGTCGTATGCTTCTCGACTGGGGAGTGAGTAGCTGGCGTTGTGGCGACCGAGGTAAATTCTGGCGTAGTGGTAGAAGGCTCAAGATCTTCCGAGGCTACAATGATGGTCGAATCGCGCTGCCTATGTTTCCCCTTTCCTTTTTTCTTCTTCAGCTTTGCTCCGTCCTCCATATCCGCTTCGTCACCTTCACTTGGTGCGGAGCTTTCCGAACGCAATCTGCTGCTGAGAATATTGTAATGTTCTTTGTCGCTGAACGGATTGAGCCCAGTGAGGGTCGCAAACATCGGATGGGAGTTATTGGACTTGTGACGGGCCGATGATTTGGGCTCGTAGTCGCGAAGCGTTTCTATCACTTGCAGTCCTTTCTTAACTTCGTCCAGACGTTCCTTGTACGCAGTCCTATGGAATGCAAACGCTGGGAGTAATGAGACTTGTGATCTCGACATGAATCAGGCGACCTTACCAATAGCATGTGAGAGCATCCTTTGAATGCATAACACAAGGGTAAAAAAGAACAGGAATTCAATTACTTGGGCGACCTGGTATTTCAATGAGCGTCAGAACATGAAGATTGACGGAATGATGTTCACATGGTCCGTGTAAGGAGCATAATTCTGGGCATTAGACGAGTCATTCAACTTGAAGATATTCTGGAACAAAATGTTCCAGCTGAGCCAGGCGCTCGCAGCATAGAATAGAGGCTTGATAGTATCCTTGATCGAGGCATACAGCTCGAGCTTCGTTCTAACGGTCTCTGAGACATGGCCCCATGTGACTGCAATCATCACACGTATGATGGCAGGTACGATGTCGACGATCATTGCAAGACCCCAAGAAATGACGACATTGGCTGCTGCCCAGAAGAGCCAAGCCTCGATATTGATGTCGACAAAATGCCTGTAGTCTGTTGGATGTGGCTTGTACCAGAAGAAATGGACAAGGAGTGCAGGAGTTATTAGGACTGCCGCAAGGAAGGTGGACCCAATGAGTGAGGAGAAGAGCAGAGTGACTAGCCTGTAATGTTCGTGTTGGTCGGAGAAGGTATACATCCTAGGCGAACCCACCTAATAATGCCCCAACCGCGAGACTTGATTTTTACACCCATTTTCTTCTCGAACTTGGCTTCCTCATTGTCGAGATTCTCGTCGCCGCTCCAATCGAACTCGTCTTCTTCATCTTCATCGTCCGAAGATTGACGTGAATCTGATTTAGGAAATCCGAGGTAACTTCCAGTAGCGGGTGGTGAATTTACATCGTCGCGATAGTGGACAGATGGCTTCTGAGTCCCTGTCTGCGTAACACTGGCGTCAGATGGATGTGAGTCCCCGCTTTGCTGTCTGTTGCTTTGTGGTGACCTAGAGACATTTTTTTCGTCGTTGCTCATCAGATTGGCCTGGGAATGGTATGCAAATGATTCTTGTGAAGGATAACGGTCCAGCACCAGCTGGGAGGTGCTTGAACTAGGTTGGAAAAGAGACGAAGGTGCGGAGTTCACAAAATGATCCTCCTCGCTTGTGTCGTCAGAGGCGAACAGCGGATCGTGAGGCGCGAATGAAGGGGGAGGCCGGAGTCTATCCTTCATCGTGCTCTATATGTATTGGTGGCTTCACGTCACAGGGCAGTCGGCTGCAATTACCGACAGATAAATTGCTTTCCTAGCTGCGCACTGATAAGTACTAGAATCAGTCAACAAACTTACTCGACCAGGGACTCTAGGAGAAACAGGTGAGCGCGATGGAGTTGCAAATGCTTATCTGGCCTACCTGGATATGGTGCAGGTATTAACGTGTTCCACCTCCTCCAGTAAAGCGAACAGAATCAACAATGACCTCACGCGCGTGGAGCAAGGTGGCCGTAAGGTGAAAAGCACTGGCTCGTAATCGTTCTCTGCCATGATCGCCGATTTCTGTTGTCATGCACAGTTACCACGTGAAAAATCAAATTGGCATAGTCCGTTCTGCCTCAGGGGCTTCGAGCTATATCGTTTGTTTCTCAACTTCATCATATACTTTCTCTCCAACAAACATGTCCGCACCTACAGAACTTTCTGTAGATGCAGAGTCTATGAAGAAGCTTGAGAAGGAATTCTCAATGGAGGCCAAATCTGAGGAAAAGAAATTGCAGTCAGCCTTCAAAGACATGCACAAGTATGAGAAATCAGAGGCCAAGGCTTCCAAAGTAAGGCTTTAATTCCCGATTCTATCCACTCCTGACATTGTTTAGTCCGTGGACAAAGCAGTGAAAGCCGTCAGGAAGCTGGAAAAGCTGGAGCTGGAGACCATTAATTCCCTCCATGCCGTCACCCGCAAACATGATGTAGCTGTTGCAGACCTTCACAGTGCACAAGCGGACCTTCATGTGTGTAGACTTTTTCCACTTTCTTCTTGACGCTCAAATCTCCTAGACTCAGCAACAACAGCTAGAGAAACACAAACAAGACCTCTCGACTGCGCGAAAACACGTCGACCAGGTCACCAAGGATAAGAATGATCATGATGTAGGCGGGCTATATTCGGAACATACACGAATCGCTTAATATTCGCAGCGTGAACGTCACGATAAACTAAATCAGTTGCACTCAAGCCCGCCAACCCAGACCGGTGGTCCGAGCGTGGCAGGCACTTCAGGTACCTCCACTGGTGCAAGTCAGGAAAGGACGTAGTGCCTGTGCTGTGCATGCCGAGGGACCGTTTGTAATTGACGATTGTTTTTTATATCAACCTCAATCCCTGTATTTCTATGGCATTGTTTTCACGCTGTAATTGTATATTTTTTTTTCGTCCGAGTACCTATCATAGTAAAGTTAAAGAGTCGGACGTCGGTCATTGGTAGCTGACATAAGCATGAATGTGTTTGTTGCATTTTCAGTGACTACAGTAAACACGCATACGGGCGACGACGACGACGACAAGCTGTTCATCGGCGAGCACGACGGCGACGACGGCAGCCTCAGGATTTTGTCATGAATAAAAATCCTTTTATACCGCAACCGACATACAACCCGCCGCAACCACCACTTCCTCCAGGACCACCGCCTGCTGCACCTCCAGACTATTCCGCTTATTGGGTAGCGGCAGCCCAGCAGCAGCAACAACAGCAACAGGCGACTCCGGCTTACAACCCAGCATGGTCTGCTCCTCAGCAGCCTCCAAGACCGCCCCCTGAACAAAGTGCTTTGTATGCAAACTACGGTTATGGTGGTCAGGGCATGCACTGGCAGCAGAGACATAGTCATCCTCAACAACAACAGTATCAACCACCACCGCCTGTGGCTCAACCCCCGCCACCTCCGCCTCAACAGCAGTACAATCCATATCAACCGTCCGTTGGCTATCAGCAACCGTATGTTCCTCAACCCCAACAGCCAATCGTAGCCCAGCAGCAGCCTGCGTACCCGCATGTGACACAAACGATGGCCCCTCCACAACCGTATTTTCATCAACAGCAGCCCCAACCCCAGCAGCAGCCTCGACATAACCATGGTCTTCATCACACCCCACCTCAACATCTTCCCCCTGCCAAACGCCAACGGTTTGATGGCCCAAGTCAACATCACGGTCAGAACCGACAACTTGGACCGCCCCCTCCTCAACCTCAGTTTCAACCACCTCCTGCACCGCCGGGGAGTGTCGGAATTTATCCCCAGAACCAAGGGCAGGGTCAAGGGCAGCCTGGCGCCACTCAGATGCCGCTAGGTGGAAACAGAGGTGGAATGGGTGGAAGAGGAGGCAATATGAGCACCGGCAGAGGCAGAGGCGCAGTCATGAGCGGAAATCGGGGAGGATTGACCGGACAACGTGGCGGCAGAGGCGGCAGCATGTTCGTGAACAATGGCAGCGGACGAGGTGGCGCCGCTGGTCAACAAAATTCTTTGCGTGGGCACGGCTCGAGGGGAGGCTTCAACAAGGACTTTCACAATCGCAGAGGTGGGTCGTTCAATGCTGGACATCAGCACCACCAAAACAATGCTGCGTTTCGTGGACGAGGACAAGGTCATACTTCAGGTCGTGCAGGCCGCCAGGATGGTAGTACAAACTTTGGAAACCGTGATGCATCGCAATTTGCAAGCAGCGGTAAGAAGGACGAAAATAGGCGCACACTCACTGACTTTAAAATTGTGGGCCTCGAGATGCCTGAACTTGGATGGATGTGGGGAGTGCTACCATCACCTATCAAGGCTGAAGAAAAAGAGGTCGCTGCTTCTCTTTTGGAATCCTCACAGGAGCAAGTTAAGGATGAAGACACGCATGCTAGTGCTACAAAATCAGAACCTGCACCAACAGCAGACGCGGCAGATACAAAACCGGATGCTTCCTACCAGGAGCAGTCGTCCTCATTGACGACGCCTCCACCCTCTCGCATCCGCATTTATTTCCACACTCCTGTTTCTCCTGATGACTCGCATCCCATTCCGCATAATGCTTCGTATACTGCACCTCCAGATACGCGCAAAGGGAAGCGCAAGAAGCTGGAGGATGATGATGGTGACGGAGAGGAAGGTCGAGAAAGACCGCCTCCTCCTCGCAGCAGCCAGGTGGACGATAATATCAGTGTTGACTTGGATGGAGTGGGCCGCGGAAGCGCAGCGCCCAGCGTGGCAGAAACTGCCAGTGAGGGTGATTGGCTCATGGCCGCTATCGCTGAGGATGAAGGCGACGTAGGCGCCGATGCCGATGCAGCTACTACCGTTGATGATATGGATGAAGAGGAGAGCCATGCTGCAAGTGTTCCCCATTTCGTTCCTGCTACGAATACTTTTCTCAATGGGATTGGTGAGTTGAACCCTCCTTATTTTTCGCTTTGGGTGGATGCTTTCGAGCTTGGGGAGAGCGTCCATTCGTGGCTCAAGGCTGTACAAACTAACGTAAATCTTAAAGGCTCCCATAGTACTGACATGGACGGAATTGCCTCTTCAGGAGGTGTTCATGAGCAGTCTGATGGCTCACATACTGGGGACAATCATGATGCTGTCCCGAATGCTGAAGTAGTCAAATCATCAGCGTCCTCAGATGTCGCCGCTGTTGACCTTGGTGTAAACCACGGTAGTGCTGCCGCTACGCAGCCGAACGTGGTCATTTTGGTTTCTGCACTTGAAGAGGGTGGTGATGCTTCGCCAGCCACCCAGCTTGTTGATGATGAAAATGTTGATAGGCTCTTTGATGTATCAGCTACTCTAGCTGATCCTTCTCATGCTATTTCCTTGAGCTCTTCCTTTGACACGAGTTCATCTGCTAGTCATGGTTCTCCTGTTGTTCAGTCCGATATGCCTCTTAGCGAGAAACAGTCTGCTGATCATGCTGGGTACCTTGACACACAGGTATCCGACACGCAGGATTCCGGCCCGAAGCCCCTTCAAGCAGAGGCGTCACTCACGTCGACAATTCTCGACGAGGATATGGGCGTTGGCACATACTCAGAAGAGCAAGTTGTCTTAGAGCTTACCGGTGAAATTTCGGTCGAGCACGAAGAAGTCACGATGCATGCCAAAGGTGCCAACGAATCTGCAGATCAAGACCACCTTCCTGAACCCCCTGCCTCTCCTACATCGAACACATTGCTGTCAACCTCTTCCGGTTCAACATATGGCGAGCCGTCGCACCCCCCAGCGAGTACGGCAGTTCCGAAAGGTGGTCGAGTGCCATCTGCAAATCGCCTGTCAATATCGTATGCCGCCGGCAGCAGGCGTTTGGTCGTGGACGCAGAAGTGGTCGAATACTTGAAGGTTTACAGATCTGAGGGTCGAATCGAAGTCCACATATCCCTTGACAAAGGTAGCGACGATGGTCTCAAAGGCGTTTTGGTAAGATTATTTGTTTGTCTACTCTTGTGTCCTCTAACATGACTATAGATCGAGGGACTTTCTGATGCGACAAAATCATATTCTCCTTTACCGACACTATCTGAAGCGTCCAGCACTGATGAGACTCTTCCTTCCTTCTCGAAGGCTACACTACCTTCGAAGATCACTTTGATGGTCCATCTTGATACTGAGCGCCCATTATCGGAACCTAAATGGGTTAAATCGGGAGATGTCCAGGAATGGCTGAAGAGCATGTTTGGAAGAATGTTCTGGGTAGCAGGGGATGCTGCTGATGGGTGGGAGAAAAAGATCGCAGTTGTAGATCCTGACCCAGTTTGTTCTCGTTATCTTGACAGGAGTCTCGATCCTGACTGTTTTGTCTCTAAGGCTCCGACGATCTGGACAGTGCTGGATGGGTGGGCAGTCAACTCCCCTGTCGGCGTTCCCACGGAACGACAGCGCTTCGTGAAGACGCATTTAACTGAGGTAGATAACATGATGGAGATTCTTCTCAGATTGGTAAGAGGCGAGCGAGCCACCCCCTTTTCCCAATCTACGCCTGCGATATCAGCTCCGAGCGTGTCGGGGCCACTTTTGGCCGCTCTTTCACAGTCCTCGTCGCACGGTGCCCAGCAGACGCACGTATCGTTGGCAGTACTAGCATTGTTCCACATGTCAGTGGACTTTGCACGGAAGGCTTCTGGTGAGAAGGGAAAGGCAGAGGCAGAGGAGAAGATGAGTGAGATAATTCGATGTCTGCCATCCCACCTATTATACAAGAGTCTTGATGGCATGTTCAAGGAATGGAGAGCGGACAAGAAGGGAAGCCGTTGATAGTGACTAGATGTGGTCGTTTGCGCTTTCTTCATTTTGTACATATCGTCCCAAGCGCTTCGCGTTACATGGGAACATTTATATTTTGTCACGAAGCGTGACACTCCCCGGCTCGGCTTGAATCATTGCCAACATGAGGAGTCAAAACGTGACGGCAAGGTTTCCTGCAGGTTGTTCTCTCCCTCCTTCTACTCTTCGTCTGACGCCATGGACGACTTGCATGAAGCCGAATTCTCGTGGTATGCTGTCCCCAAATTGATGAGCGCTTGTGCTCACCTTCTACTCTCAGGCCTTACGGTGATGCTTCGGATGTGATCTTAACTGGCTCATTCGACCACGTAAGTGGCTTCCCTACCTACCCAAAGTCCGCCGCAGGTTCAGTTTTGTATCCTGGTAGTGGTCCTGCACAATGCATCTGCCCAAGGGCACTTCTGGTTTCGTAGGCAATGTCAGGGTTCCCTGGAATGAGAAAGTTCCATATAAGTTCATTGTGGACGGAAAATGGGTCACCCGCAATGACCGCCCAACAGAGTTAGATGGTGCCGGGAACCTTAATAATGTTCTTATTGCGCCCTCTAAACCCACTCCCATAATGGAACACCCATCAACCACTGCTCCCCAAGGCCCCACCGACTCCATGACTTCAGCTACCACATCGCCTGAAGAGTCATTGCTGTCTAGCGAGACCTCCCCGCAGAAGACATTGGAAGCGGATCAACAAGGTGGAATCGTTGAATCTGATTCCACTAACGCCACAAGCGCTGTTGATAATGTAGGCGTTTCTGACAAGGAAATCGTGCCAATCAACGTTCCCGACATTATCGTCGAGTCAGCTGGACCTCCCGCGTTGAGCGGTGAAGTTGACACTTTCCATACAATCGTGGACACTGCGACAAGTGCGGCGTCGCACGTTTCAGAAGAAGTTGCTAGCGCACTGGAATATGTTTCCTCGGGCATCAGCTACATGTTTTCGAGCACGCCCCGTGTTTCGACGGACAACGTCAATGTTCTGGTAATCACATTAGCACACATTTTGTTTTCAACGCTGATCTCTGCGCAGGATACAACCGAACAACCATCAACCACCTCGGCCATTGAGCCGATCATTGCCGAGGCACTAGCAGAGAGCGCTCAGGGAATTCCCTCCCCTGACGTTACTGAAGCCGTGCCGCAAATCGCGCCCGTCGTCCCTATCCTTATCTTACCTGTCAACGATCACACGTTGAACGAATCTGTGTCACCTTTACCAGACCGGGAAATTGATGCAAGTGATCCTTTGGCCTCCGATTCATTGGACGCAACGATTTCTGTCCTCGAGCCGTCAACGCATTCTCCCATACTTCTGTCCAAACCAGTACCTCCTGTCACGCAGGAAGCTCAAGCTAGAGAGCAAGATAGCAAACCTACGGAGGGAGAGGATTTGGAAGCACAGGCAGCCGAAGAGAAGAATGAAGAATTGCTTGTGGATGCAGTTGCGCCCCCTTTGGACGCGGCTGCCACTTCCACAGCACATGAGATTGACGTCAATCTGGACCCCGCTCAAACAACCAATGCATCCGATGTTGGTGCTGGGTCTATCTCGCCCAACAACGAGCCGTCTTTGCCGGCACCCAAGCCTCAAGATACCCCTGAAGTTACTACCTCGTCAATGCCCTCTACAAATGATGATCCCAAAGATTTAAAGGTGGTTTCATTCCCAGTTTCCACTACCACCGACTCCACTGTAATACCGTCATCCAAGTTCAGCACCAGCATGAGGAAGAAGCGACGGTCACTCTTCGCCAAATTGAGAGAGTTCTTCTCTCACAAGGAGAAGACAAAGAAGTAGATACTTTTAGTGCATCTTCATCGTCAGTATTCACATGTTGACTGGTCTTTACACTTTCCTCGCGCTTTCACATCCTCTTACGATCCAGACGACTTTCCAACATTACGCGAGTAATACCTCTTTCCTTTTACTAATGAGAATTCTGTTGGATTTATGTGTCGTTGTACATAAGTAATGGCGTTATATATGCATTTCTATCGTGATGCTGTCTTAATTTCAGGAGATAACGTCCAGAACAATACCTGGCAAAGTATTCAGAATCATCACGGCTACGAGGCTTATGGGTTTACCTGCGCTTATCGTCTCACCTCCACGTCGAACGAGTATTCTTCCCATGTCTTTGTTCACAGAGAATGGCTCCAATGGAATAGGACGAGCGCTGAGTGCAGGACTTGATGGGGTCCCGGCACGCAGGCTAATCTCCACCTCAGCAGAAATACCCTTCGTCAGTACCCTTGAGTGCAAGATCAGACATAATTCCCTGGCAAGACAAAAAGAAGGCACGAAGCGCACCGAGGATTCTTCTTCGTCACTACCCCAGAAACTCTGTCCAAGGTAGCTATCAACTTTGATATCGTGGCAGGTACATCTCGTGAGTGATGGAACAGCTCGATCTAACCCTGAGGTTATGGAATGCAATAAAGAGGGTTTAGATGACGTACTGATGCACCAGTAGTGATAGGGAGCTGGATATCGAATACTATGATTCGAGCTGTGAAGACTGTAGCCAATGGTACGATATCTGATGGCGGGCAAAGAACACTTCCGATGTTCAGATGGTTGGGGTCGATGGAAGTCAGGTACAGAGTTGCATTGGTTCCAGCTGCTGCCCAAGACACACTCTGTTCCTCAACATCGATAACTGAACATTAGTCAACATCCGCGCAACAGCACTAATGTCAATTATAAGAACCCACGTCGAACGATCGCAGATTCATCTCCCGGAAGTACTCGAAGGCGTTCTCCGACTTGCACAACACCACCGCATATGCGACCAGTTACGCCCGTTCCAGAACTTTGTCCCTTGAAGACATTAGATATCGGCAATCTTAATGGGGAGGCAATTTCGCGAGTTGGGGGCTCCAGTTTATCTGGGTGTGATTGAGCACATCAATGCAGGTACAGTGCAAAATGGCTCACCAAGTAAGTCAACCAGCGTAGGGCCTTTGTACCATTTAGACAGTACCAAAGCATCGGCGTCCGTACAGTTGACAAGGTTGACGCCGAGCATGGCACTTACTGGGACAAAACTCGTTTTCGACGAGGGAAACCCAGACTGGACAAGGAAGGCGCGTAGCAACCCACATATTTCTTCAAATCGACTCGGATCCCAATTGACCTGCAACCCTGTCAGCGATAATAAAAGACGCAGAGTTGTGAAATCTAAAACCAACCTGATCTAATTTGTTGACTGCCACAATAACCTGCGACACACCGAGGCTCCGAACTAGCAGTAGATGTTCACGAGTCTGACCACCACGGTCAAAACCTGCCTCGAACTCCCCGGTGATAGCATCGACTACGAGTAACGCGCAATCAGCTTGCGCGGCTCCAGAAATCATGTTTGGGATGAAGTCTTTGTGCCCAGGGGCATCTAGAATGGTGACCTGTCGTTGAGGAGTCGACAAAGACTGTAAAGCAATGTCCATCGTGATTCCTCTGGTGATCGGTCAGTACATACACGTGAAATAACAGAGAAATGCAGACCTCTCTCGTTCTTCAACGGTCCCATCCAACTCCCATGCCCAGCTAAAACTACTCTTCCCCGCTTTACTGCTGCCTCTCTCATTAGCAACACGAGTCTTTTCGTCAATTCTCCCCAGCTCATAGAGTAAACGACCCATAAGCGTTGACTTTCCAGCATCGACATGTCCTGTTATTGAGCATCAACAAAGATTCACTTGAAAATGCCAGCGAGACTTAGTACCAATCACGACCAAGCTAACAGCCTTTTTGTCACCTCCTTGCCCTTCAAGCGCCTTCCGAACTTCCTGCAACAGCTTTCCGCGCTCCAACGCCATTTTCGGAGGAGGTTCATTGACCGGCTCTTCTTCCTTTGGCAACAAATTCAACGCGGCCATGTCAAGTAGTCGAGCATCCAAACCCCCTGTACCACGAGGAGTCATCGCTCCCGACTTCTTCGCACCCATACCAACCTTCTTTGAGGCCCTACTCGGCGTATTCACAGGAGACATCGCTTGAGAAACCGGCGTGGTATAGCCAGACGAAGAAGGTGTCTTCACTGCCTTCTTCTGTGACGCTTTCTCCGCCTTCTCGCGTTCCTTCGCGGCTGAAGTGACAATCAGCAAAAAAGTTCCATTAGAGCCCATAACTTAATCTACAACAAACAAGCAAGTCCTCCAGAGAAATGAATGAATAAAACAAAAATGCGAGTAGCGAAATACAAGAAAGGAGCGGTGGATGGAACTGGAGCTGGGAACAAGGGCTTGTTCACCGTCTGTGGGCAAGAGAAGTCCCCCGACGTGCGTTGAATACGATATCGTCAGGGCTCGGAACGTCAAACGCAAACCCCGAGTTCATCTTCATCCCCGGCGGTGCAGCCCTAAGGCGAGACGACTTGTGTCGCTGGGACTGTGAGAGAGCGAGGCTAGAGTGGCTCTCTGAATGGGAAGCCTCGTACACCTTCACAAGTTTCGGCATCTCCCTTCCATACTTGTGAGCTGAATGTGTGTCCTTGTCTTCGGGAGATGAGGGTGTTAGAGGATCATCGAGAAGTAAAGAAGCGAATGCCGAGGGAGACGCACGAGGGTTAGTTGGCTTTGGTATGAATAGAGGAGACGGTATGATGACGCGAGAATCGGTATCGTCGTCGGGTGGCGTAGGCTGCGGTTTTTCACTCGGTTTCTTGACCTTCTTTGCCAATTTAGACTGCTTGGGCTCTGCACCAGGCATCTGGACTAATGATGCAGGCTCTCCAGCCTGCGGCCTGGACAGACTTTGGAGTGACTGATAGGATGTGGTTATTGCAGTAGTAGCTGTGGCGCCATTTGCGATTGGCGTGAAGTATTGTGTGCGAGGTTTAGGAAGCTCCTTCGGAGGCGAACTGGGCGGGGACTTCGGAAGCTTGGGCATGAGGCTGGCATTGGCGCTCGCTTTCGCTTGAGCAAGCGCTGCGAGCTTAGATTGAGGGCGAGCCTTCGCTTCAGGCTCTTGGCGCACGATGGGCAAGTTTGGAGTGACGTCAGCTCGAGGTGGTGAATGTGGCACCGTTGGCTTGATAGTAGCAACTGACGATGCTTTAGACGCCGCACTCAACTCGCTCTTTGGAGAAAGTCTTGCAGCTCTTTCACGATCGTGAGCTTCTAGCTCCAATGCTGTCTGGATAGCCTGTTTGACATGCACAGACATGGAAGAAGAGGTGGTAGACGGAGCCTTTATAGAAGGAAGTGTCTTCTCCGTAGGTGGGGGTTTTGTAGTTGTTGCGAATGATAATCGGCTTTCAGCGGTAGGTCGTAAGGCGGGGTAAGTAAGCACTGAAGTCGTCTCCAAATCTGATGAGCGAGAACTCCTCGTACTTGCACGAGAGTTCGCAAGCATAGATAGTTTCGAGGGTTTGCTACTAGCTAGAGGCTTAGGAGGGAGCGCTTTTTCGCTCGCTTTCGACTGGAAATCGGAAATCTCAGGAAGAGTGTCCATGGGTGGTATAGGAACAACTGATGACTTTGTACGCGACGCTGCACGCTCTGTTGGAAGCGGAAGCGGCTCTGTGCGTACATCAGATTGTGATACTGATGTAGCAAGTGATGGCGCGGCTTCGTAGTTCGAAAGACGTCGCACTGCAGAGGGCGATGGAGATGGAGGGATGAAATTTGGATCCATCGCGGTCTCAGGATATTCTGCCGCTACGGTACTGCGTTCGCGAGTATCTGTCCTGGCTTCAGTCGCATCAATCGAATTCTTGCTGATACCGCTTACCGATAACTTCTCCGTACGATGTTGTGGTATCAGTGATCGTCGATGCACGTGGGTTATTCAAAGCTACGAGTTGCTGTTTTGATGGCCAGTGGCGAGAGGGTTCAGTCCTTTCGGTAATCTCCGTAATGGTGCTGAGCCTCGAGCCGCGTGACATGACGCCCAGTGGTATATCATCCGAGTCGACCTCTTCTGGATATTCCTCGGGATAGTAGACCTCATGTTGGCCTTGCTGTGCTAATACTATGAGGGGAACTCTGGGTCGGTCCAAGTCGCCATCGTAATATTCGTAGCCTGTTGGTCCAGCCACGTATTGTGGTTCATCAAAGGCCCCCTCGCCTTCTGGTGGTAGTATATCACTACTGTCCGGTCGCACTGAAACACAATTAACTCCTGACTGTACAAAGGCTGACGCAGGGATGATGGAGTGACATGCACCTTCCTGCTCCTCGTCTCGTCTACGGCGGAGTCGGTTCCATAAACGGGATCCAAAACGGGGGGTAACAACAACATGGTAGAAGAGCGAATGCAAGACTATTTACAAATGACAGGTCACGTCGGAACTTACCTTTGCGAGTTTTGGCTGACGCTCTCCGGTCTTGCTCCTCTGTCAAGAGCGCGTCAGTTGGAAGACACGAGGACAAAGGTGTTGATGTGTTACGCACCATACAAATACGATAAACTGCTCTCTAGATTAAAGTACTGGTCCCATAGAGTTTCCTTGATGAAGTCATCGTCGAGGCCTGAGACCGCTTCGTCTCCGATGAGCTCTCTGATTTGTTCGAGGCAATATGCCATTTGTGCTGCATTTTACCCTCAGAATGGAGCACAAGTACACATATCTGGCCACTCGCCATGCTGCTCGGGAGTGAGCTCGTCTCCACCATCGGACAATGCATCATCATCCAATTCATCTAGTCACGCGATAAATCTCAAATCAAACTGCCATCAGGATGATTCGTACATACCATGGATGTTCATATTTCGTACAAGCCTATGTCTAGACATGTTAAAGATTACAGATGGAGATACAAAGATTTGAGAAGGAAATGAATGAGAATCTATGCGATCTGGTTCAATAGAATTACCGTCACTGTACTGACGAGTCGCCAAGCAAGCACAAACAAAACACCTCTATTACCGTCACATAAAATCGATACTGTAACTTCGCTTTGCTAGAACGCGTTTCAAAAGATCATGCTTTCCTCTGCTCGTCATGCGTTTGCTCGTGTGCCGCGTCGCGTAAGTTGATAGGCCTCTAAGAATGGTTGTGCACTGACGATTTTTTTCAAGGCTTTCTCTACAACTTCGACGCGTGCATACGACGTCTCCAAGCTCGTCCTCATCGGACGACTAGGCAAAGACCCTGAAGTTCGTACCACCAAGAGTGACAAGGAATACGCTTCGCAAGTTTTCTATGCTTTACCTAAGACGTTCCTCTGAATTTATTTTCAGTTATACCGTTGCAACCACCAACTACCCCCCTCCACCTCCTAACCCCGATGGCAGTGAGTGAACTTGGTTTTTCATGCATTATCATCACCTGAACACTTGCTTCAGGCCGTCAAGAGGCTGGAACGACGTGGCATAACATCATTTGCTTCAACCCCGGTCAGACCAACTACTTGCGCACTCTCCAGAAAGGGGCCCAAGTATACGTTGAGGCGAACTTTGAGCTTCGTGACCCAGACCCAAGCGCAGACTCATCTTCGGTACAGGGCCAAAGACAGATATTCCTTAGACACGGTATATTGCTTTGCTCTCACTCCAACCTTTGCGTAGCTGACTCTTGTTTGTAGAAACCATCCGGGTTATCAGGCAGGCCCCCTCGCACAGCGAGACCCACGAGTAGTGCATGTCATTCTATGACCATCCTAGCTATCCGTCTTATTGGTATAACTATTACACGCCACCGCCCACCCCGCTCGATAATTTATGATACATTCATTGGTACCTCACTCGTCATGATGGTCAAATGGTGACTCGGACCGCCTTCTCATACCAAGTGCATTGTGTGACGGATCTGTGAGCCATGCCTTTACTCGCTAATGAACTGGCGAACCTGGACTCGCTGATATGAGCTTACCGTGCTCTCCCGGATTGGTACAGACGGGAGAGGCGCATGCATCTCTGTCCCTAGAGCAGATGAGGTTGACATTCGGGCACCTTCTGACTTGTTGACTTTGTGAAGATAATCCCGTACAGTTGTTACAACAAGCTAATGGTTGGTGTGTAAATGTTGGACCGAGTGAGTTTTGGAAGAGGACATACATGGTGGTCTTCTTGGCTTGAACCTGAGTAGCAAGCAACGACAGCAATAGGACAACAATGGGCGTTCTGTACAGCCTTAATCAGCTCTTCAAATTCATAAACGAGTAAGACATATACTGACGTCCAACCAGATCGGGAACGCTGAACGGAAGCAAATTTAAGCTTGTCGCTCCAGAAGTATACAACGAAAGTTAATCACCTCCCCCGTGAATAATGTAGTCCCCATGGATCCCCAGCTGTTTTGCTGACTTGCCCATGGCGCTCATGCTTTTCTCGACATAGTAGCTCGAATGACCAGTCTGCCTCACAACTCCAACCATGCCATCCACGCTTGTCCAACTATTCAAGCTAACATCCCCAACACCGGCTGGATGGCCAAGGTCGCCCACGGTACACGCAAATAATGTATGACCCGCGATAGTTTGTATAGAGATGACGAGGCCTTTGCCTTTTGAATGTCGAGAGGACGCACGGAAGCGTTTGCGTAGAGACAAACCAAGCGTGACCGCGTCAGACGCCGAGAATGATGGAAAACGATAATTGCTCTCCTCAGTGAGTGCTTGAGAAGCCAGTTCAGCGTCTGAGGGTATCATTGCGTGGAAGGAGGTAAACATGAGAACAAAAAATGTACAATGAGATGTCAAGATGGAGAATAAGAAGCGGAGTGCCCCACGGACCTTGGGAGCAGAGATTTTGTTCTATACCAGATGGAGGCAATTATATAGACAATAGAACTTGAACATGCTCAGACAATTCAGGTGAATGGATATATTCAAGCCTGCTGGCGTATTATACCAAGCTAACGGTCTTCAACAGGATAGACTGTTGCAGTTCGACTTGTGGACTGGGTAAGGCGTCAGTGATCGTCGAGGACGCCACGTGAAACCTGTGAATAGCCGGAATCAACAACTTGAACAAGACGACCACTCTATATGCATGGAGTTCTTCAACGGCGTGGGTGGAGATCCGCTCAAGCCCTCCTTGTTTGAACTAGTTGCTCAAGAGCAGCTCCGTGACTTGCTTCAACCTGCTCTAAAGTATGTACTCGCAGTAAGTCCTCGCAATCTGCCACCGAACCACACCACTCACCCTTGCCAGGTGTTCGCTCAACGTTACCCCCGCCATCTGATTCGTATAGTCAACCGCCATGAAGAGTTTTATGCTTTCATCATGCTTTTCGTCGAACGCCATTATCTCCGCAAACACAGTGAGTATATTGGTCTGGCAAGTTGACATAGCGAACTCAAGTACGCTATCAATATTACTAGATGCATCATTTTCTGAGAATTTTTACGGTCTGAAGAGACGCAGAAAACCTTGGATAACGACCGAACGAGCAACAGCTGCTGTTGGTGGAATACCAGCCGGTGAGAAGCTCAGAAGTCGCGAGATCTGGCGGTCGTTATTTCTCCTGGTAAGGATTCCCTGTAACAACCAGACACCCCCTCACCCTGTGAACACAGATTGCTGTACCTTATCTACGAGCGAAGGGGCAGGACTACTACGAGTCGCTCGGTGGGGGCATTGATTCTGATATTCTGGAGGATGGAGGTAGCGAAAGACATATACGAGAACTCACAGACGAGGTGAGCAGTACTACTCACCATAGTGCGATGCTTAACAGGCATTCCTAGAACATTGCTGGTGTTCTACGCAGAAATTTCAAAACACTATACCCATGGTTCAACACCGGATTTGAAGTATGGCTTCTCGCCCATAATGTAGCCTATCTATTCGATCGTACGCCATTCTACCGCCCATGGCTAGCTTGGATAGGAGTTGATCTCAGGAGACTCAACATGGACGATTTCGTGAGTTTAGTGTTCCAGCCATTCGCATTGCACTCATACCATCTGGGCAGCTCGCACACCAAGCGAAGCAACATATTATCTCCTCAACAAAGAGTGGGTTTTTAGCTGTAGTTCGACGGCTCCTGTTGCGATCACCCCAATTACTACTCGACTCCTTGAGGCTTCTCTTGCCTACAGCCATCTTCTTCATCAAATTCCTAGAATGGTGGTACTCCCCGGGCTCCCCTGCACGGTCACTATCCATATCCCCTCTCGGTCCAGCCATCCCTCCGCCTCAGATCCTTCCACCGCACCCCGCAGGGATCACCATCGACAGCACGAAATACGGACACTGCCCGCACTGCAAAGAGCCTATTCATAATGCCACAGCATTACCGTCTGGTTACGTATTCTGCTACCGCTGCGCACACGACCACGTCGAGCAACATGGTAATTGCCCGATAACGCTCCTCCCCGCGAAGGCGTGGCAGCTCAGGAAGGTCTTGGTATAGCTGGCGCTCGCTGCCTGAGTCATGGTACATCATATCTGCTACTTTTATGACGTTAACCAAAAATCATACGAAGAGCGTTCCTACGACGCTCTTGGTCGCTGGGCCCTGGGGCGCGTGAGATTTCCGCTTAGATTCCCACATTTCCTATGCATTGCAACTTGTTGCTTCAGCATTACCTGCTCCCCCTTATTAAAATTGTTGAAATGCATGTCTGGATACTCATGATGATGATACTTTATTGTAATGGTGCTGGTGCCAGCCCTGGACTCACTTATTCCTGGCATGTTTTATGTCCATTGAGTTGAAGGCAAACTAATCTTTTTATTTCATTTTGCATTGGCAAATGACTGGTAATCCTATGTGATTCTACTGTCAATGCATGATGTTTTTTGACTTGTTGACATCCATCTTGACCAGTCTTAGTCAAGTGGTGAGCATGACAGGACAGAAACATGCTGCAGGTTTGAAACCTACTCAACAATCTTTTTTCTTTTTACCACACCTTAAACATTCTTTCATGGATGGATCCTTCAAGCTTCAAGGTCTATCTTAAGTAGTCATAGCCAACTGGCACTGGAACATATTAAGAATTTGCTCTCTTGGGTGGTGTGGATGTGATAAATCATTTTCCCTCTTATCACACCTTGACATTCACTAGCACTCAAGCACTCAAGTACTCATGGACAGGTCTTTGGAGGTTCATATGAGCATCCTGACCAAAGTGGTTACCACAACAGACAACAGAATTGAAATCTGTTTTTCTTGGATGGTGTAGGTTCAAAACCTGCAGATGGCAATGTTTTTGCTATCAGAACACAACTTGATATTCACTTCACTCATGGATGGTTTCATTGGAGGTTCATCTTAACTGGTCCTAGCCAAGTGGTTACCACAACAGATTCCAAATTTGTTTCTCTTGGACTATGTAGTTTGAAACCTGCTGAACAACATTTTTTTTCTATTGCAACATGCCTGCTGATGATGATTTCTATGGAGGTTGATCTTGACTGGACTTAGCTAAGTGGTTACCACACCAGAATCTAAATCTGTCTCTGGGACTATACCAGTACTCAGTACAGGTTCGAAACCTGCTGATGTGACAAGGTGTTTTTGCTATTCAAACATACTTTGGACATTCACTCATGGATAGTATTTTTAGAGGTCCATTTTAACTGGTCTTAGCCAAGTGATGACCACAACAGAATTAAATTCATTGGAACATGCCTTGAAGAGTCACTCATAAACAGTTCCTTGGATTTACATTTGTACTGGTCTTAGCCAAGTGGTTACCAGAGTCAAAATCCATTCCTCTTGGACTGTGCAGGTTCAAAACCTGTTGCCAAAAAGGTTTTTTTCTATTGGAACACCCCTTGATAATCATACATGGATGGTTTCCTCAGATGCTATCTTAACTGCTATTAGCCAAGTGGTCAGCATAATAGAATCCAAATCTGCTTCTCTTGGACTGTGTAGATTCAAAACCTGCCAAATGTCAGTTTTTTTTCCTATTGGAACACACCTTGACCCTAAGGGTTGGCATTGGTGACTTATGACTGTTATCATGATGGAGTTGCATTTGAGAAGCATGGTATCAAAATGCCATGCAGGTCTGGCTGACTCAGTTGGAGCAACATCACAAAGTTATACATAGCTTATTTGTTCTATTGCTGTTGACATTATTGTTCCAATGTGTTTCCTCTTTTTAGCTTCTTATACCTTTCTCTGCCCACCATACATGCTGTACATGCATGCATCTCATTTTGCTTCTATTTTTCTGCTGATGGATACTACCCATCCTGGGCTACTGAGTCATCTATATTGTTAAAGTTAAGAAGCAATAACCAGCAAGCAGGTGGACAATACAGAGATTATAAAAACTTGACAATTTACAAGATCTAATTGTTCTCACTCAAGTCTCATTGGAACACAGACAACAAGGATTTAGTCAGCAAAATGAGGACCCTGTTGTGTGAACAAGGTGCCTCCAATGGATTCCAGAACAAACTTGAGTTCATATCTAAAATATAATGCTACACAGTGCTGGGAGGGTGTAAATATAGGTGGATGTACAAAATTGCTCTAGTGAGATAAGTAATTTGAGTGAGGAGAGAAGCAAAACTTAAGTCTGAATAGTATACCTAGTGAAACAGATAATTTAAGTGAGAAGAGGTAAGGAACTTCACTTCACTTAGACATAGACCATTCACCTCACTTAAAGGAGGTAGCAATGAGGATTGTATATGTAAGGCATATTTAGCATGCTAAGAGATGCATAGGGCATCAGCCAAAGGTGGCCAAGGGACTGGCCCTAAATAAAGACAAGTTTTGGATAGACCCAAAAGACAAAGCTACTGAGAAGTGCACTCATCCAATTACTGTGGTGTAAATAAAGTTAAACTTGACTAGTTGTCCTCACTCAAGTCCTGTTGGAACACAGATAATAAGAGTCCGTTTGGAAACTCAAATCTGGCCAACTTCGATGCAAGATTTTGAACTTGAAAACAAGCTATGACAATTAGGTAAGCTTGCCGGACCTGCCGAATCAATGTGACTGATAACATGTCACGACTTTACTATATACTATCATGCCCCCAGCCCGACACTATCCTTACTCCCTCCAACTACGCAGCAAAATGATGAAGAAGAAGACGAAAGCCCGGGATGCCTCCTCAGAGCTGAAACAAGATTGCTGTGTCTGGTCAGAGAGCGATGAAGAGGCGTTGATTGGGTTCATCATCACCAACAAGGCCAAGGCGGGCGACGGTATGAACTTCGACAAGACGTTCTGGACCACCGCCACCACAGAGCTGCAAAAGCAACTGGGTCAGACCCAACATGGCGCTCTAAAGACCACAGAAGCCTGCCAATCGAAATGGGTGTGCGTAAGTACCATTTTCTACTATATCGTGAGTGGCTACTGGCGGTACTGATCACTACTTTTTAGATCCACAAGTTGTATCATGTCATCAACAAGATCACCCATGCCTCCGGGATCTCTTACAGCTCAGATCATGGCGCAAACATCGGACCTGAATCAGAGACAATCTGGTGGGACTACCTCAAGGTATGTTTTTTTTTGTATTTTCCGCCGTATTTCTGTGCTAAACATACACATAGAATAACCCTCAAGCAAAAAGCTACAAAACCAAGGGTTGGCCTCATTATGAGGCCCTACGAGGCATCATCCCAGTGCAAACAAGCAGCTGGGTCGGCTTCCATGCAGGCATGGACCACACCGACAACACATTGACTCCCAGCACGAGCACTCCCAGCGCCAGCAATGTCATAATGACATCACTGGAGAAGGCACTGGATGCTGTTAAATTCACTGGCACTGGCACTGGCACTCCTACTAACGATGACAACGATGACAACATCTATATGCAGAGTGAACCTTGCCCTTCTCGCCCACTTCTTGTACACCTTGGTCCTGGTCCTGCTGTACCCTCTATTCCTGCCGTGCCCTCTATCCCTGCTGTGCCCTCTACCCCTGCCACACCCTCTACCCCTGCTGCACCCCCCATTCCTGCCCTACCCTCCAATCCTGTTACACCAATCACGCCTAGTTTTATGACCATGCAGACCCCCTTTGCTTCTTCTACAACGGCATCCTCAACAGCTGTTAAACACAAGGCCGATGGGGACGACAGCTCGCATCATGAGTCCCGTCCACTGCTGTCTTCGAAAGGGAAGGGATTGTCAAAGTTGCAATGTCTAATGATGCCGCTAGCGTTGGAAGACTTGGGAGGGAAAGTCGTTGATAGCATTGCAAATGCGACGTCAGCATTTCAGGAGACGATCACTGGTCACTTTATCGAGCCTGTCCCTCTCCGCAAGCAGAAGGTGATTCTCCAGGTGCAGGAAGAAGAAGAACTTGACACACACGAGATCGTCACTATGATTACTCACTTCCAATCTGACGTTTGCATAGCCGATTCATACCTCAATATCAAACACAATGCCGTACAAAAAGTGTTTCTTGCAAAGTATCTACAGGAGTACAGGAAGGGGAAGGACATGGAGGCCTGAACACCACAATTAGCTAGTATTTGATATGTTGTGCGAGGCCCGTTGCAATACATTCATTTTGAGACAGATACATTTGAGAAACTACACTAAAAATTACTCCTGCACACCAGGTGGCATTGCTTCCCCTCTTTGGCGTCTCTCTGCAAGATAATCTACCCACATAGACTGTGCAAGGTGATCACGATGATCATGTGCGCGTGTCCTTGCGGCTTCAGTTGGAGGGCCATCGGCAAGTGTGCCAGTGTACTGAACACTCCACTCATCTGATTCAACATGGCAATAGTCCAACAAGTCGCAAGGATCGTGGATATGGATGATGTTATGAATGAGACAAAGTGCCAGAGGGATACGAGACTGTATTTCCGAGTTATATTCAGGCGGGAGCTGAATGATATAAAAATGCTTCTTGAGGACTCAAAAAATGCGCTCGATGACATTGCGAAGCATAGTGTGCCGTAAATTGTACAGTTCCTGTGGATTACAGGGCCTGAGAGATGAATAAGTATAAGGGGGAGCACATACAAAAACGACATACAAAAGATTTGCTCAGCTCCATTCCGCAAGGTGGTAACGTACACCATGATAAGGCACAAGTAGTTCGTCACACATGGCAAATCCAGCATCTGCAAGGTAAAATTTTCCTGGCAGGATGGTGAAGTCACTCAGACGTGCTTCATGGTAAACACAAGCGTCTGCTGCGGACCCCTGGAAACCACTGAGCATGTAAGTGAAGCACATATCAAAGTTGCACGTGGCAAGGCAATTTTGGGTCAAATTGCCCTTGCGGTCATGAGTGGCTTGACGATCAGAGGCTGAGGGGTGACATGCAATGTGGGTGCCGTCGATAGCGCCGATAACATTGGCAAAGTAAGGGTAGAACTTCCTTGTTTTAAGGATAGTGGGGGAAGTGGGAGCCTGTGGATCAGGAAGGCGGACATAGGTGGTATATACTGGATGCGACGAGAATGTGATTAGAATCCATTTGAAATATCTAGAAAGGAGTACTGGGTCAGTATGGTCAGATTCAAGGTTACGGGAGGACACACTTCAATATAGTATCATTTGAACGTTGAAAACACTCACCAAGATGGCAGACAGTAAGGCCCGTGACGCAGGCATATAAGAAGATGACCAGCTGCTCCTCCAACGTCACGTTCCTTGAATCATCTATCCCTCCCTCACGAAGCACATTTAACAATACAAAAAATACGTGACGGCATACGCCAAGCTCGCATCGGATGCGTTTGGGATGGCCGTTGAGTAGCTCCTTGACCCAACCGATCCCAGATAATGCGGAGGTATGATACGGTTCCTTATCATAATATGTTCCTACATAAGCGTTGTATGCGTCCACCGCGATATTGACCACTTCAGAGGCTGATACAACCATGGTCTGAAACACATTGATGATCGCTTGTAGGTGATTTAAGTCAGCCTTTTCTGCATCATTGGGATCCTCCTCCTCTGAGTCTTCATCTCTGTCATCCTGTGAGTCCCATACATCTGGTTCATCGCCTGAGCTATATTCATTTGTATCAGGAGGGTCCTGGTGGTGCCACAGGGAAGAAAACATGGTGTTAGTACAGTGTGATAGCACAGCATGCAGTAGATTATCCGATTGTCAGCATGACATTGGGTTTCAAGCTCTGAGCTTACCTAATTGTCATAGCTTGTTTCCAAGTTCGAAATCTTGCGTCAAAGTTGGCCAGATTTGAGTTTCCGAATGGACTCTAAGGATTTAGTCAGCAAAATGAGGACCCCATGGTGTGAACAAGGTGCCTCCAATGGATTCTAAAACAAACAGCCTAAAACTCAAGTCTATACTTAACATGCAATGCTATAACTCTAGCTATTTTGAGGGAGGGAGAGAGTGTGTTGAGGTGGGATGGAGTATCACTGAGTAAATAATGATAAAGATAAAGATAAGGAGACTTAAACAAAAATTTTAGATTGAACAAAATAGAGTGATGTGATCATGGATGTATTACTCATCAAAAATGAGCACATAAAGCAGTGCAGAGTTTTTTCATACATAAATCTGAAACAAATCACTAGACCAATGAATGCAGTTAGATGAGACACCTGAAGCTGTGAGAGATGTAGTGTCATCTGCCCATAAGAAATAGCCTGATATGGAATTGGGAAACAAAGCCTGCAGATGAGTAGTAAATCATGTACATGTAGGAATAGATTCATCACTGTGTAGCCAAAGAAAGCTGTTAAAAGAAAACAGTTTATTGTAAGATGCTGTAGGTGAGGAATAATATATGAGAAAATAGATTATGAGTGGGCTCTCAAATAAATCTTTGGGATGTGAGTGAAAGTCATCTCAAGGGGATCACAACTGAGAATAGATTCCTCTAAATGAGGAGGGAACAAAAAGACTGATGCTTCAAGTGTTAAACCTATGGGGCACTTGGTAACCAAAAGGTAAAAGGTGTGTGTTAGTGCAGCACATGAAATTGAGAGGGGAAGTGCATGAGTTTTCTAGAGAATTCACTAATGTAAGCTGTGTGCAAGTAATGCAAGATGAGAGAGGACCAAAGGAATACAACTTTCAACAAAGAACAAAGAAAACCATTGAAACTAGGTGTAGACTTTAGAACTGAGGATGATTCTCTGCTATTCACTCTTTCTGCTACTGAGATGATGGTGGAACATAAAGTAAAGATGAACAAGCAGATGCGAAAGTCTGAATAGACACTTTCCTAGGGTGCAGTACCAAATAGGGAGTGCTGTGTGCAAGTATGTCTAAGTAAGTGAGGGTCCATGATAAAATAACAAGCTATATGTATCATTTGATGACAAGAGACAGTCAGATATATATATAGTAATAAGAACTTACCAGTAGACCATTAGAGAATAGGACTAGACATATGGAGGTTGGGCAATGGACCTAGAAGAAAGGCATGATGTGTAAAAGACAACCTGGCTGGGTGGATATAAAAATAACTAACTGACTAGTATATTGAGTCTTAGCTCTGCCTAGCTGCTATACTTGCAAGCAAGAGTGTTTGACCCTAAAGGGGCCTGCTATCTTGTGTAAGTCTAATTATAAGTACTACACAAAAGGATGAAACACAAAGGTAAAACATCAAGGTATCTAGTTAAGTCTGATATAGAAAGCAGCAGGTTCAAAGATTTGGGGAGCAGAGATGAAGGGAGAGTGAAGGAAATACCAAGGAAAGCATCAGGACTAGGTTTTAGGAGCAAAGGAACATTGAGGAAAGAACGGCAGAGGTTTAGGGTGAAAGGAATAAAAATCAGGTATATTGACTAAGTCAACTAGGTACTAGGTGGCCTTGTATGGCTCATATTACAATGTGAGAGACTTTCCAGTAGCTTGCATGCAATAGGGGCAATGTAAACATGACATGCATGCAACTCAGACTTGAAACCTGAAATTTCTAATAGATGCAGTGCATATAACATATTCCAGGAAATTAGATTGTTATTTCAATTAGGTTTTTCAGACATTGTAAATCACATACAGTGGCTCAAAAAACTGTCCGCATGTTTTGACATTTTTCACTATCTAT
>MU179310.1:612483-663334 GCA_016767475.1 Suillus weaverae
CATGGTCCATTCATGTTTTCGTGCTTACAGGTGTAGAGTTTGGTGGTTGATTGTAGGTATATGCACTCATAGTGTGCATGTATCCTACGTGTTTGATTCACTGGTGACTACATCAGCTGTATGTCTTGATGAAATGTATCTAGGCTCACCCATACAGTATATGTACCCGTCTATCACTATGTAATATCCCCCATGTCGGCCCACCCGTCTATGTAATACAACCCACATCGGCCCACCCATCTATGTAATACATCCTATGTCGGCCCACCTGTATATGTAATACTCCCCCACCTTGGCCCACCCGTCTATGTAATAAATATTTTACCACACCCTCGGCCCACCCGTATAAGTAATATTCCACCATGTCGGCCCACCTGTCTATGTAATACAACCCACATTGGCCCACCCATCTATGTAATACATCCTATGTCGGCCCACCTGTATATGTAATACTCCCCCACCTTGGCCCACCCATCTATGTAATAAATATTTTACCACACCCTCGGCCCACCCATATAAGTAATATTCCACCACGTCGGCCCACCCGTTTATGTAATACTCCCAATGTTGGCCCACCCATATATGTAATACACCCCACATCGGCCCACCCATCTATATAATAATATTTGCCTTACATCACTCTTCAGCCCGGCTGTCTATAATATCCTACTCCACATATTACCCAGATGGGCCCACCCATCTCCATGAATGATCATATTCCCCCGGCCCATCCGTCAACATCAAGGATATATATATCATTGGCATACATGGGCCCACCTGTCTCCATCGGAAATAATATTCCTCCCGCCCCATCCATCATCATCGAGGATATACACAACATGGGCCCATGGTCCGCTGGCCCGTCTTGTATGGGATATTATGTAGGTCGGGTGGCCTGTATAATATGGAATTTGTCACTGAAGGGGCTTGCCAACAAACTGGGCGTTAAAGATGTCACCTCCCACTTATTACCATTGCGTGGAGGTCTGCCTGCTCGTACCGCAGTCAAGCCACTTTCGCCCCACAGCAGTATCTGGATAGCCTGAAAACATGATGGGTAAGATAGGTTAGACGATAGATAAAAGTTCTGAATTAAGAGACACAGTCACGTACCTTGCCGAAGATTTCCCAATTTCCAAAGACTGTTTTCAGCAATGGATCTTCGACCAGATTCGGAAAAAGGATGGGCGGGAAGGGCTTGGGCATGCACTGGGATGTAGAGGTACCAAGGAGATGGTGAATCTCAGGTACACTTGCTCGGATGTAAGCTGTGTCGGTGAAATACTGTTCAGGAAGACCAAAGATAAGCCCAGCTTTGGAGCGCAGTTTCTTGATTTCGGATGCACGGCTACTGTTCATCGCATCCTTGAACTTAAGTACCACCAGTGAGAGTTATCAAAATAAAAATGTTGCTTACAATGTCAGCGAAGTGATTATCCCCAACCAGATGGTGGATGTGCGACGGAAGTAGACTGAAGAGCTCTGCGAGCAAGGCCGACTCTGCTGAGGCCTGTGTTTCATAGTGTGACAATTCGTTGAGAGGTGGAGCGAAAGTGGGATTGGGACGCTGAAGAAGTTGCCTGTCTGGTGCAAACATTTTGTAGCAGGCACCATACTTGCAACCGCATAAGCGGATTTCTTCATCGAAGGCCATGTGTCCCTCAGAGACATTTTGACCCTTTTTCTTCCGCTTCAGCTGGTTTGCTTTGAGGATTTTGTTCTCCTCTGTCAACTCCTTATTGAAATCCTTGAGTTCTTGCAACTCGAGCTGTGTTTCTCACAACACCTGAAGTAAAAGTAAACGTTAGAAGACATAAGCAACAGTTAGAGGGCTTGCGCATACCTGTTCAAGATCAGCAAGGCTTAGTGTATTCAATGGTGGCATTGCGATTGTGGAAATGGCGAGAGCAGCTTGATGAAAGGAAGGGCAACAGAAAAGTTGTCATTCGAGGCCCTTGAAATAAGGGACTAAGTGATGCCTCGTGCTGGTGGCAAGGTAATTAGACCCTGGATAGGATGAGTCAATCCAAAGATAACAGGTAAAATCATGTGCAACACACTTACATGGCACAACCAAGAGTGTAATCATTACCTCACGTTGACACCAACGAACACCTGGAGTCGACAAGGAAACCACACAGCGCACAAGTTACAGTTGGCTTCAAGCTGATGACCAATGGGAAGAACAACCCCTGCATGGTGAAGATATCGTGTGGAATGGTGGCGAAAAACCGGACAAGATCATGCCAAGGTATTGAATGCTCCATCATGGAAAGCATCTCTGCATGTTTTGTGACGGTAGCTAAGAAAGTGAGCATGACTGAGAGATAAGGATTCAGAGTCGAACGAGCAAAAGGTGAGGCCTTGCGCGTCGGATTGCGAAGAACGAATGAGAGCATTGAAAATGCAAGTTCCAATGCAAGTTTGAATGACACTGGCAACTCCACAGGCATATTTGCGTCCGATAGAGTTGGAGATGCTTGTGGGGCACCTTCGTCATCCATGTCCACACATTTCTCTTCGCTGTCTTTGTCACGGAACACAGGCACTTGAGACTTCTTGGAAACCTTTACAGCCAGACCCCCTGCGCCAGTGTCACGAGCACCTACACCACCAATCTTACGCAGCATGCCGCTCGGACAACCATATTCAAGCATGGTGCTGATGTTCATGACTGCCATCATGATCCACTCGCGTTCCTCGGCTCCCTCGATTTCGATGCGCTCAAGGAATCAAGCAAGGGTCGGCGAAAAGTCGTCAAGTTGGATGTTAGTGAACAGCATGCCATGTAAAAGAACGAAGAGTTCAGGTGTGCTGGCGTCAGGTTGTGATTGCTGCGATTGTGCAGTTGACGACCAGATGGGAAGAATGGACTCCTGAGAGGTTGAGAATGTGTGGAGGGTGGTCATACTATAGGTGAGGCCTTCTGCGCCAGATTGCGAAGAACAAATGAGAGATAAGGATTGGTGTATCTGTACCTTGAGGTGTGGGATTGATAGATGTTTCGGCAGAAGTATCTGCCTCATGAGATGAGGATGACGAGTATAATAAGGTCATTCATGCGCAGCTACTTGTACTTGGACAGGGGCGGGTGTTTGGTCCAGATGCACAGAAATATTCGAAAAGCAAGGTTTGGTACCAATATCGGCCATTGTTGTATCCTAAAGAGGGATCAGTACAGTGGAGATGACATGCAACACAGAGACAGACATCTTGGATTAGACTGAAAGATAAGGATTGAGAGTTGAGCAAGTAAAAGGTGAGGCCTTCCACACCAGATTGCGAAGAACAAATGAGAGATAAGGATTGAGAGTCAAATGAGCAAAAGGTGAGGTGCTGGTTCTTTGTGCCAGGCACCGAGAGAGAGACAAGACAAGGCTAGTTCTTCATTCTAGATGACCGGCAGACTTGTGCATCAACTTCATGCGCAAGAACATGTCAGTATCAATTGTGTCGATAACCAGATAATCACCCTGGACGCTATGATCTTCTGCTAGTGCGGCACCACGGATGATTGAGTGAACTGAAAAAAATTCAGATGAGATCCTCGGTCTTTTGCGAACACGCCAGAACTCAAAGTGTTTATCTTTGAGAGAGCATTGTCCAACTGGAGCATCATATGGGTGAACGAGAGCAACTGGATGAGTTTGACCATCCACGACACAGGTGAAAAGCATCAGTAAATGCCCAAATATTACTCTGGCTTGAGTTTGAAGGATGACACAGTCATATCGAGGGAAGTTGTGAAATAAAGGACTGCATCAAAGATAGTCTATAGTGGTTCACCAGTCCACGATGGACTCATAGTTGACCTTTATGAAGCGGTGCTCAATCACCTGCATTCTATAGTTTAGATGTGAATTGGAAAATAACGGAGTAACATACCGTTTCGTCAGGCATGAACTTGATTCATTTTCCACCAGGTAACGGTATTCCGTGAGCAGGGAGGGAATCACTCAGAAAGTTTGCAAGCTTGATGCGAAACCAATTGAATGCATTGTCGTTTGCATGTAGTTGCTCCAAGGCTGCAAATGTCTGCTCTTTTTTGCGCCGCACCCAACTTAATATGGAATGTGGTGTCAGAATCATTGCTGGGGTGTTCGTCGTCCTCGCTATCTGAGCACAAAGGGTCATTTTGAGATGCAATGAGGTTATCGTGGTCCTCAATATCCAAATGAATTGAATGTGCGATGAGGAAGCGATGGTCAAGGCGAAGTACCTGTGTAAGATCAATGAATACTGTCCAGTTTCATGAACAAATGAGAGTACACACCTGTTCAGCAATGTTTTTGAAGTTCGTCCGCCGAAGATAAATCCATCTGATTGGGCCGTGGCACTTCTCATTTGGTTTGGTGTTGGTGTTAAATGTAGCACCCTTTGCTTCAATATCGTTGAACAGGTGGGCATATGCGTGCCGTTTTGGGTATGCCCAATTCTTTCCTGAGTCATCGTTTGCGCTATATTGCTATATAATTTAGATTGTCAGTAAAACTTTAATGCACAACTCAAACAAGAAACTTACATCCAATAGTTGTGTGAACTCCTTTATGGCCTGATGGCCCGCAGCAATGGTTTCCGATGTATGTACTTCAAGAGCGGCATACATGTCGATGTTGACATATTCACGGATGCATCAAAGGAGCAGATAAGGGAGCGCATGAGTGGCTCGGTCAAGGACATCGTGTGCAGCAAATACGATAAGTTACAGAACCATCAGAATCAGTAGTACAAGTTAGAGTTGATCAAACACCTTACCTTAGAAATATCTTCATACTTCGAGCCATCAGAAAATGACATGACATGATTAAAATGATTGATGTTGCGCCAACGTGGCATTGAGTCAAAGCTATTCAAGTTGTTGAGTCAATATCTAATACTATACCCGAAGTTAAAAACATACTGTATATCGATTTGAGACTGTGTCTGCCGACCGACTGATTTGATGCGCTCCTGGAACTGAGTCCAAAGATGGTCAGAAAAATTACCTTCATTATTTACATGTAAGCGGTCAAATGAGACAGCAGAATGGACATCTGTGTGAGCAACATCTGAAAATGCATTCTATAATGAATAAATTAGAGTAGGGAATGAATATACAGCAATAAGGAACTTACATCTACGTCCCGGAGGCCTTGAGACATCAATACCTTCTCTTTGTCTTCTTGTCGAATGAAACTTCGAGCCTCTCTGAGTGTAGCTTGCATAGATGTGCTTGTTCACAATGGATATGATGTAAGCACGTTCCCAAGTTCCTCTCTAGGAACGAGACACACAGGACAAGGGAATTTGGACTTTGTTCCGCGTATCAATGACATGACACATCTGTAGAATAGCCATTAGAAAGCCACAATGATAAAGGCAATACACCCACTGTTCCTCGTAGTCAGCTGATAAAATGAGAATAAGCGGGTAAAAAAGACACTCAATACCATCCCAACACTTGACCCAAAAACCTGTTTTGATAGTGGTGCGAGTGATTTGAGAAGGCACTTAAACGATTTGTGCCAGACAACATTCTTGAAATTGACAAAGGACTGAGTTCCAGAATACTGTTTATCTTCTTCAACCCCATAAGCATAGAAGCCGATGACAAATTGAATAAATTCTCATATGATTGGAAGCCAGCCTACAAGGCGACCACCACCGAAACCTTCACCATTGTGTATTCCCACAGGCAAATTTGCACATCGTGCGATGACGGGATATGCTTTTTGACGACCAAATGAGGAGAGTTTTGCCTTGTCAGCATATATAATAAAAGTGAAGGGTTTTCCTTCATCCTTTGGCAAGGATGACTACAAAACATGTGTTTACATTGTTAGAACATTCAAATGTAGTAGCACATACATACTTGACTATTCCAGAAGGCATTAGCTGTCCACGGCTCGTCAAAGAAACGTACAAAGTTTTGTCCATCAAATTTGTACAACCGTTGAGCATTGAACACAAAATGCGGACCAAGGCGAGGGTCTTTCAACAAGTCACAGGCCCAATCCCAAAGCGGCCTATACCAAACATCAAAATTGTGATCCTGGTCCCTATGCGGGACCGAAATCACTTCCTTTTTGAACTGTGCTTGAAAATTGATTGTCAATGAGGTATAGCAAATCAGTACTCAGCAGAGACTCACTTTTGCGTGGCGAGAAGATGCTGCATCCCACAGCTTACAAATGCTGTCATAGTCGGTGACCGAGAATCTTTCAAGAGCACTGTGACGGATGAGACCAATGAGTTCGTTCGTCTGCAGTTTTGTGAGGTTGGCTTTCAGAACTAATTCAGTGAAGTCAAAGTCAATATGCAAGGTAAACGGTTCCCAGGGAGTATTTTTGGGTGCGAGCGAGGGAGCAGCAGTGTGGCAGCGAAAATCAGCGAAGTGATCGGTTTTCATAGGGATGCCACTACGTGGATGATACTCTGTCCTGATATCATCCTGCTGGAGTGCAGGAGGAAGATCGTATGATAGACCTACATACATAATAATATGATGACTGACCGATTTATTGACAATAAAAATAGGAACATACCTTCAAGTTCGTCAGGACGTACATACTCCACATCGTCAAAAGTAGGTTCGCAAGCAGCAGGACCTGCACAAGAGCCTAGAAATTGTTAAATAAAACACAAATCTATTAAATAATAAATCAAACCTTGGGACACGCCTGGCCGTTGTGATTGATCCAGGACTGGATGGCATTGAGGGTTCAGCAGCTCGAGCTGCGCTCGAGCAGCTGTCAAGAGGAGTTACACTCAATGTGAACAAACTATATAAAACTCACCTGCTCGAGCACTCTGTCTCTCGTGATCTTCCTGCATCCATATAGCGTCCCTCCTGCAGGCTTTTTGGTGAGCTGCAAGTCCACGACTCTTGAATTTCTGGCCACATGTATCGCAAATCGAGGTCCGTTCGGGGGGCATGACAGTGTACAGGACTCAAAAGTAAGTGTAGATACAAGAATATGATAGCAATATGGGCAGCAACAGACAGCAACGTTATCGATGAGATCGATGAGATGGCGCATTCCAATACATTCACACGGCACGCACAATCGTGGGAATGATATGTCAATATCAACAAGGTATTATAATGATTATTGATTATTCTAACGGATTGGAACACCACGTGATATCGTGGGACTGACATCTCAATGATAATCGCAATGTCACATCATTGCAATGCTTCTAGGAAATTTCCGACATACCATAGACATCTAATTATGGTATACAAGTGCCGTGTTAAAGGTAGCGAGGCGGAGTTTTGAAAATCACATACTGCACGCATTGTAAACGTTGCCTCAGGGTGTTCGGACTTTTTCTGTGCAGGGTTTGGAGAAACTCGAAAGAACCGAGTACGACGAACGATCCAAGCGCTATGGTTTAGCTCCCTCTTATACCCGCCGTTGTAATATCCGCTCAGTGGAACAATATTGAACAATCATACTAACCAGGCTTTTACCACCACAACCTGTTATGGCGCCGACTTGCCCGTCCGACAACACTATAGCCGTGGATCAATCCTGTTTCTGGAGCTCTGGAAATCTGAACTGGGACCAACATCGAATAGGATGGGCTATTGCAGGGGGATGTGCTGTGCTAGTATGTTCATCTTCACTGGTTCATATATGTCCCAAGTAGTTTACTATTAACCCCACCCAGACAGTCCTTATTTCAACGATTTCAGTCATGCGGCATTGTCGGTAAGCCGCTATGAATATTGAAAGTATCCTTCGATTCTAATTCGTTACCTCAGAAATTATACCAAACCCAAGGAGCAGCGTCAGATGTGCGTGCGTCACTTCTTCCTTGAGTGCATTTCTTCATGTCCTGTTTTACTTTCAGTCTGCGAATCTTGTACATGCCACCAGTACATGCTGTTATTTCGTTCTTTTCCTACCGATATTTCCGGAGTTACACATACTACGCGCTCATTGCAGCCGGTAAGTTATCGTGACAGCACTGTCGTGTGCTGAGTTGACAGCGCCCCAATCCTTTTAGCATACGAGGTAATTGATTACCGTGTATACATATCTGTTTATTGTCTCATAAACATTTGATCAGGCTGTCACCTTGAGCTCATTCCTGTTTGTGGTTCATTTTTGATTGCATAGACACCTTGCTTACTTGTTGTCCCTGTGACAGACTCCTTCTCATCGAATTCGTTGCAGGCACGGCCTCAGGTCGCGATGCCACACAGGCAATTACACGAAAGGACAAAAGGCCCCTGCCGATCCCTGTGCGTATTTCACTTGACATTCGTTACAACTACATGTTAATTTCGTCCATAGCTTTGCTGTTGGAGATACCGACCAACAAAGGTATGCTGTTGCTGATGCCTTGGGAGTCTTTCTCTCATAAACTTCTTCAGACTTACTTTATGTATACCCTCAAGGTAAGCCGGTTACTGAGTGCTTTGACAAATACCCATTTTTAGTGTAGTGGTCAGTTTTACAATATGTTATCATCCGACCAGGTGGGATCGAACCAGTTCACACACAGATAGACATCTCACGTTATAGCAGCCGTATCTATCGCTGGGATCGTCTGTCAAGTATACAACGTGCTTTGCCAGTCTGGCCCTTACAGCATGTATTTTGCCAATGTCTATCTCCAGGCCGTTGATTTCGCCAGCACCAAGTATGTCCAACCCATGATGTGATAGAGATCTGACCTGTAACATATTGTCGCATGAATAGTGTGGCACTCTATGCACTCTTACTGTTTTACGGACTCACCAAGGAGGAACTGACTGGGCGACGACCACTGGCTAAATTTCTCTCTATCAAGCTTGTTATGATGTTCACTTTTTATCAGTCCTTTGTCGTGAGTTCTTCCCGCCTTAGTAGCCGTTACCCACTTCATACCCGAGTCATTTGCAGTTTAGTACACTAAAAGGCCGCGTTATCAAAGGTGTGTCCTTTCAGAATCCTAATTTACTCGACCCTGACATAAGCGCCGAAGCCACCGAATACTGGACTGCGGCCAATATCGCAGATGGTCTTAATGCGCTGGCCATTTGCATCGAGGTCAGTCACCACCTCTTGAAAACAATGCAGGAACACCATGTCGACTTATCACGCGATAGATGGTCTTCTTCTCAGTGTTGATGATGTGGGCATACACAGTCAACGAATACAAGGTGGCAGGAAACAAGACAAACGTATGGCGTCCATTATGGGACAGGTGCGTCTATGTTCCATGACTGATGAATATTTCAATTGCTGATATCTTCATAGTATCAATTACTGTAAGCGCTCTATGATGTCTTTCTAACTTATTGCCTAACACACTACCAGGGGATTTCGTCACAGAGATAGGGGGCTCATTCAAGTTCTTCTTTAATTACGCCCGTGGCGCCTCGTCAGCTCACTCAAGTAAGAAGTCGGATTTTGCACAGGCATTTGGAGTCGGCGTAGGTCATGGGCAAATGGCGAATAAGTCACTCACCGAGGGATCAATAAGGCTAGCTCCATATCCCTACAGTGACCCCCACAACGCCGACAGCGCCAGTCCCGTGTCATCATGAATCGGATCAAACCAATGTTACATATCAAGGATATCTTTTACTTACTTGCTTTTATATATCCACCCTCTTTACCTGTGTATATCTGTGCTATCAACCTTTGATACGTCTGGCTATGCGACACCACAGAAGTTCGGCAGTGCTGAACATGTTTGCATGTATCCCCGACTCCCACGATTACTATCTCTGGCCCAGAGTTGCAAAATGGCCCGGAGTTGCAAATCATGATGTAGCACACTCAACTTTCACTTATTTCCTTAGCACAATGATTCTAGAGGATGATTGATCCATAGCTTACTGTGTGTATTTTTTATTCTATGAAAAATAGATGAGAAGTGCTTGCAGCAGTGAAACACTGCTCAGAATGAGCACTTTCCACACCAATCTGCCAGAGTGAAGCCACCACATGCACCAAAAAATTCAGGAATTTTACTAGTGGTTTCCCATTGCCTTCTAATATCATTTTAATTTTTTCTGACATGATAACTAAGTAGTGTTAAGAGACACAAATGTATTACCATTGAGATGCAAGACATGACAAGAGGAGTGAGATTGCATTCGGAGTTACAAATCACTGCTTGGCAACTCATCCAAAACTTGCACAATTCTGCAAAGTTAAACTGTCAGTGTTTTGGAGCAGTCATATGCCCAAGAGAAAGTTACCCTCCTGGTTTTCTCAAGAACTTGAAGATAAAATTCAATATGCCTGCTCTGTTCTACATGCTTCTTCATCTCCTAACATTCATGCTGTTGCAACAGAGCATAAAGTCCCATATGACACCCTTCATTGATGGTATCTTGGCAAGAATCAGCCATACCACAAGGCTCATATCGGGCAGCAGCTCCTTTCACCCAAATCAGAAACTGTACTCATGGACTGGATTAAATTGCTCAGCTCCATGGGGCATCCACTCAGCAAGCACACAATTCAAAGCAAGGCAGCTGCATTAAGTTCTAGCCACTTATTCACTGCACAATACCTTTCCTCCACATTCCCACTCATCCATGTACCATACCAGTGACACAAGCAGTGCATATAATCGTCTATTACATCCATACTTCCACAGTAATGTACCATCCAGTTCTCAAACTGGTGGCTACTTTTCAGCTTACTCAACTGCTGATAGTCAACATCAGTCATTCCCTCTATAATCCTTCCTGGAGCATATTCATATCTTATACCTACCTAGATAAGACCTTATAGTATATACACATACTTAAAATTCAAGTCTCAGCACTGCATGAAGCCTTTGGAATCCTTGAACAGCACAATTGCACTTGATGGCATGGGAGAGTCAAAATGGCAGTGTGACATGGTGTGATGTGAGGACTTCTGTGCAGTGAGAAATTTTGCAACTCTGTGCTCAAACACTGTTTTGCACTGGCTTCTCTCTGGCAATGTAGCCTTGACACATTTCTCTATTTGTTTTCACATAGCCTTACAGTATGTACTGAACCCTACCTGCTCATGTTTTTGCTTTGTTTTAATGTTTTGTAGTTGTTGTGTTATAAAAAAAAGTCAAAAGTTGTGCAACTCTGGGCCAGAGATAGTAGTGGGAGGAGGGTTTTGTCAGACCTTAGCGTGCAGGCACCTGTAACAAAAAAGTCAGTGTGAGAAATGGACCAGTATCCAATTAGCCATCCAGATCACAGAACAGCTCTCACCAACCTTTCATATGTGCACCTTGAAGGCTATATTCAAAATGATCTTCAAGACATTGATGTCGCCACTAGTTCTGTCACAGCTCGGCTTGTCTCAGCCCTGACTCGGCTTTTACCAGCTACACATGTAGTTCGTGAGTTGAACTGCACTGTCCAGCATGGTTCAACTTGCTAGCTGACTAAATCAGCTACAGGCCGTTTATCCAGAAATATCAACTCAAGCCGGTTTAAACTGGCTGCAGTCAACTTCAGTCATGTGAAATTTGGACAACACATCCATGGTGGTGCATGTGTTGTATCTGTTGCTGTAATTTTTAGTCCTATCAGTCTATCACATAGCATGAATAAGGCTCCAATTCGAATTGACGGTAGATTGAGGCTGGAAGATGTTTTGGGGTCAGGTTCATATGGTATGTTTGTATGATGTTGATTTATACTCAGGTTTTCAACATATATCACTAGCTGTTGTGTACCATACACATAATTTCCTCAATGATGATGTTGTTGCTATCAAACTTGAACTGGTCACCCATAACCCATCTTCTGTGGAATGTGAACACCACATTCTGAAGAAACTTGAAGGTGGAGTTGGGATTCCCCACGCCCTTTGGTTCGGCAGGGAGTCAACATATCATGCCTTGGCTCTTGACCTCCTTGGGCCATCACTGCATGATCTCTTCCTCGCATGCAACCAAAAATTTAGCCTTCACACTGTTGTGAACTTGGGAGACCAGCTGGTACTTTGATTCAAATTTGTCGTGGACCACTGCAGATACTAACCTATTTTCCAGCTGTCATGTCTCAAGTACATTCACTCACATGACTATGTTCATGGTGATATCAAACCGCAGAACATTTTGGTGGACAATTCAAGGTAAACTACCTATATCATCAATTTTGGTATCGTGAAGAGGTATTGGAACACTTCAACCAAATCTCACATCCCGTTTCACCAAGGTCGACATCTCACTGGTACTCCCGTGTTTGCTTCCATCAACAATCACTTGGGATTGGAGCTGGGTTGCCGTGATGACCTTGAATCACTTGCTTATTTGTTGATTTATCTTTTGTGTGGCTCCCTTCCATGGCTAAAAAGTGTCCACGAGAAGCTTTCCAGCTCATTCATACTTGAGCAGAAAGTAGATATCACCATTGCCAATCTGTGTGATGGAATTCCCGCTGCATTCACCAATATTCTCGTCTACTCATGCTCTCTCTCATTATCTGAAGATCCAGATTATGACCATCTCCATTTTTTGCTTCATGATATTTGTGTTGCAGGGCCTGCACTGGTTACATGCTCCCTGGCATTTGATTGTTCCATCACACCTTCTCCTTAATATCCTCAAGCTTCTGAATTGGTGCCCCTATGTCTGCCAAAGGCCACACCTCTTTGTAGATCAACTTGTGTGTAAGTAGATTCATTTATCCTTACACAACCTCACTCACAAATTCATTGTTTGCAAGGTTATATCAATGCAATAATACCCTGACCAGGGCCTGATGCCTGCAACTACTCCCACCTTGTGTCAGATAAAGAAACGAGTTGTATAGTCTGGATTTTATTTTTATTTTTGTGGTACTACACCTGTACATGCATGTTTGTGACAATTGTCTGATAGTATCTACATATGTATATATTGTACATGGTCTATGTGCATATGCTGTGTAATTCCCAAGTATCGACTCCCACAATGCTCTGATGTTGCTCTGATGCAACTCTGAATCTCTGATGTGCCCGTATCAACTGAGGACTCCCAGGGCCATGATGCCCTTCACCCTAGGCTCCAGCACCATTTGTGCTACAATGATCACTTCAATTTTACCCATTGAACTCAAACTTTCACATGTTGATCAGAGAATGACAACTATGAGTCTACTACGACCGTGTTTTCTATTCAATCAGCTGGTCTTTCCCACTCCTCAGTCTACATTCAAGAATCAAGAACCAAACATTCTGATCTCGCCGATACAGTAGGGACATAACGCCAGGAGTCGTGATGCTATTGAGAGCTGCTAACCAAAATGTATGTACATGTCTTAATCATTGTGTTTAGATCTTGCAATGCTAAGGTTCAGGTGATTCTGTACCATTGTGCACATCAGTATTTTCCTGAGTCATTCCAGGACAAGGGTATATAAACAAGTGAGTTCCTCATTACATCTCCAGACTCCAGCACTACTGTCACTTAACATGCATGGCCATCGTCGACAGAACACTAAGATCCCCCAGGTTGAAGCCATTCCTGCTGCTCCTGCACCTATGCCTATCGCTCCTACTCCTGTGCCTATGCCTGTTGCTCCTGCTCCTGCACCTGTCGCACCTGCTGCTGCTGCAACTTCCACTGCAGCTACTGTGATTGCCACTACCCTTCATCGCCCTAGGAGACAATGACAGCCTCCTTGAAGATATAGGCAGGACCATACAGTTACTTGTCCAGATGATGGCGAGTGGATTGACATTGATAATGTCAGCAGTGGTGAAGACAACAACGACCAACCTGAAATCATAGCTAATGCACCTGCACACCAGAACCCACTACAGACAACAACTAGCACTCTCCCCACCAATCCCTTTTCCATGAGAAAAAGAGGTATGAAGACTACTTCTGATGTCCTGTTTTTCTTTAGGAAGAACTCAGACACCGGTGAATGCATTTGTGTACCATGTGAGTGAGTAATATATCTGGGAGTCTTTTTTTGCTTTTCCTCACCCCCCTTTGCCAGGGATTCAAACAAGATCAACTCATCCTGTCCCCTTACCATTTATGGTTCATCTATGAGCAACACCCCTCTTCATTCCCACATATACAAATTCCATATCAACCTTTACCTGCAGGAATCCGAGAAGCAGCAATGGCCGATTGGCATACATGCTGTAGGGGACTGCCTCAATGAAGGCTGGACCTTCACCCAGATGTGGGAATAACTCAATAATCCCACTTGCACAATCGAGACACTTGGTCCTCCCCCCAATCCAAGAGGTGGTGGTTCACTTCCCAGTGTCGGGAAGTCAGCATCTTCAGATTGTGACTTACCAGACTTTTCCATTGAGGAGATGCATAGACATATCATGAAATTTATCACAGCTGACGATCAGGTGAGTACTGTCTACTTTCTATGTACTCTCATTAACCACCATCTCTAGGCAATCAGCGTTGTTGAATGTCCAGAGTTTCATCAGCTGCTCCGCCTCTTGCAGAAAGGCCTAAAGGATTCCCATATCCCCCATCGCACAAAATTTCAGCAACTGATCATTGATGCATGAGATGAATACTTTGCAGCCATCAAACTCGACCTTGCTGTAAGTGCACAACTGCCAATTGTATATAGTATTTTAATGTCTTGCAGACCGCCCAAGGATGAATTTCATTTACATCTGATATCTGGTCTGACTCTAAGCTCCATCCCTTCCTTGCTGTGACCGCACATTGGATTTTGAAAGAAAACAAGAACACAGCACTTGTTTTGAAGGCCGTTTTAATCACTTTTCATCATATCCCTGGTAGTCATACAGGGAAGGCACTTGCTTCAAAAATCTTGGAGCTAGTTTATGGTGCGGAAGTGAAACATAATGTTAGAGTTTTATCGTACCCTGTCGTATGCTCTGACTTCGTCTAGATGGGACACTTTACCCTGGACAATGCCAGCAATAACAGGACCACAATGGATGAACTCTCACAACTATTGCAGACAGATGGGATTGAATTTGATGTGGTCAATCACCAAATCCCATGTTTTCCACATATAGTGAACATCTGCATCCAATACATCCTTGACCAACATTCTACTGCAGACTTTTCACATTTGGCTGATACTTTTGTAGCTGGCCTTTATACTTTCAAGAAGGTGAAGTACATCGAGGCTCTACAAAATAAAGTGCTCAATCAGGCCAGAAAGATTGTGCATGTGATCCGCACATCAGGCCAGTGTTGTGATAGTTTCCAAGCTGCCATTACTTCTGGCAATGCAGAGGGATGGTTGGTAAACGACAAGAGTGAGTGTATAGCCCTCCCAACAGTCAAATTGCTATGTGACGAGCCTACTTGTTGGGATTCAACATACATCATGTTGAATTGTCTGAGAATTCTATGACAGGTAACATTTCATCTCATTAAAGTTTTCACACAGCCTAACGGTTACCCAGGTTATTGACCATTGGATTGGTCTTCCCACTCAGCACAGCATAGCTTGTTATAAATTGCACCCCATGGATTGGCAAGTCCTGCAGGATCTTGAGGTTATTCTAGAGGTATGTTTAATATGTCTGAATCCCATAACACATTTACTGTTTTACATTAGGGACCACACCACACTCAACAATGCATGTCTGGCGAAACCAGTCCTCTTCTAGGCAGCACCATTCCAGCCTTAGAAGCATTGATCCAAAGATGGAACCTTGTGGCAGACCTTGTCCCACACTGTGCACCTTTGGTTGATATAGGTTTAACTTGGGCAGCTAAGTACAATGACCAAATGAGCCTCACAGGAGCATATGCCGTTGCAATGTGCCAGTCTTGTGTGTTTCAATCAAGGTGAATTCTCATGATTATGTATAATTGTCGACCCCACAAGACATCTATCATGGATGAATGAACATTGGACAATCTCGCGAATCACAGAGGCTAAAAACTACATTCTCAAACTGGTATGTCCACCTGATAATAACATCAGCCAACCATCAGACTGATATGTCCCACAGATACGGAACAAGCAACCAACAAATGTCTCTGTGCAATCCAATCAGTTGACTCATCAGCTACACTGTGCAACACTGGGCTCGATGATCTATGGACTTCCTGAGATAGACATGCTACTGTGTCACCAGGGTGCCCCCCAATCAGTCAAAGACAAGTTCAATTCTTATAGCATGGGTGTTCTTAGCCCAACAGGAACAGATCTACTCTCTTTTTGGATGGTAAAAGTCCTATGTCTTTATTGTAGATTTTGTTGATGACGAGGCGTTGATGAACTAGGTTTTGGAACCAATGTTTCCGATGCTCTACAAGATTGCAATGGACTTTCTGCCAATTCAGGCCTCTGCCATTCCATGCAAGCGCATATTTTCCTCCAGCAGTGAGACGTTTACCAAGAAGCGCAACCATCTCAGCCTGCACATGATGGAAGCCCTACAGGTGGTCAAATTTGCACTGAAAAAAGAGCGACTGCACTTCACCAAGGGTTGGGCAGCATCCCAAACAGATATGGAGTATGACTTGATGTGTGCCATAGGCTCTGCAAGCCATGAAGATATCTTGGCATCTGGCAGTGATTTACTGATACCTGACATCAGCAGAACTACTTCTGGCAGTCACAATTATGAGGCCCTTCTCAGAGTGATTGTGGAGGATGAATGTGATGATGTTCCAGATGACATCACAACCATATCTATACCCATCTCTTAATTCTTGCTTGCTTACTGCTACCTTTACTGTTCCTTTCATCTTGCTTTTGTCATTAGACTGACCTCGACTATCAATTTATTTCTCTTCTGAATGCATCTTTCTCATCCACACAAGCTTCAGCGAAGGTGTCAGTCATGACTGCACAACCGGCTTTAGCATTTTTTGTCTGACCATCGAAATCACCCTAGACAAGCTTTTAGGTGTGGGGTACAATGGCCAAGTGTGAGTACTGAACTTCCTCTACTCCACCCCCACCCTAACTGACTACATGAGCTGCAGTGAATGTTCCAGTAATGACCACACAACCGGCTTTAGAATTTTTCATCCAACCATTGAACTCACCCTAGACAAACTTCTTCTAGGTGAGGAGTACAAAGGCAAAGACAACAAATGTGAGCACTGATATCCCCTCTACTCCACCCCCACCCTAACTGACTACATGAGCTGCAGCAAAGGTGTCAGTAATGATCACACAACCGGCTTTAGCATTTTTCATCCAACCATTGAGCTCCCCTTAGACAAACTTCTAGGTGATGTATGTCCTCACATATCTTCCTCAAGAACTTCCTGAATGACTTCATGTTTGAATTTATGCTAGCGATATGTGGGAAGACAGCGCAGGAGACCCTAGAGTGCACTGATTTTATCAGCCATACTGCTTCATCTCCTGGGACTCATTTTTTTGTATAGGAATAAGACTCGGTAAACATGCTGTCAATGCAACAGACAGCATACTTCAAAGCTACAGAAAAGTTCTCGATGGTCTCATACAGCAATTCCAAATTTTCAAGACCAGGCATCTTGTGATACCATTGTGATCATCCATCGCACTGCACATTCGTCTTTTACTTTCATATTGCACAACAATGGTTAATCTATACTCACATCTTTTACTTCACACTGTGTAGCTCATTCTGGCTCCTGCACCTCGCGACCCAACATCTTCAACAACCAATGTACCCACTTCAATGGCCTTTTGACAATGTTCACTCTTTCTACCCCTTTCAAGCCCCTTCAGTGACAAATTCCATATTATACAGGCCAGCGGACCATGGGCCCATGTTGTGTATATCCTCAATGATGATGGATGGGCTGGGAGGAATATTATTTCTGATAGAGACGGGTGGGCCCATGTATGCTAATGATATATATACCCCTGACACTGACGGACGGGCTGGGGGAACATGACCACCCATGGAGATGGGCGGGCCCATCTGGGTAAGATGTAGAGTTGGATATTATAGACATCTGGGCTGAAGAGAGATGTAAGGCAAATATTATTATATAGATGGGTGGGCCGACGGGGGGTGTACTAGATATATGGGTGGGCCAAGGTGAGGGAATATTACATAAATGGGTGGGCCGATGTGGGGTGTATTACATAGATGGGTGGGCTGATGTGGGGTGTATTACATATACAGGTGGGCCAAGGTGGGGGGGTATTACATATACAGGTGGGCCGATGTGTGGGATATTACATAGACAGGTGGGCTGACATGGGGGATATTACACAGTGGGTGGGCCAACGTGGGGGAATTGTACATAGACAGGTACATATATTGGTGAGCCTAGATACATTCCATCAAGACATACAGCTGATGTAGTCGCCAGTGAATCAAACACGTAGGATACATGCACACTATGAGTGCATATACCTACCATTGACCACCGAAATCTACACCCATAAGCACGAAAACATGAATGGACCATGTGTGCCATTCACAGATAATCAAGTACTGAAGCCAAAAACCCCACACCTGAACCCTGGTGTAAAACATATCCTATTTCTCACAAAACAAGTCACTGAGTCTCCAACTGAACCCCGAACCCCAAGTGCTGAGTGCCAGATGCTGAGTCCCAAAATCCAGAACTCAAAACTCGAGATTCACAGTAGATATCACCCAAACTCTGGATGTCCGGATGTCCGGAAACCCAAAGCCTGAAGCTTGCAAAGATATCAACATGAAATTTCACCAAGTGCTGACCCCCAAACCCTGAACCCTGGAACTTGGGACTTGATATTTGATACAGAACAAAGATATCTTTCAAAAATGTGTAAATCAAATTTTTTTGATACCCCCTAATTTTCAAAGTGCCGAGTCCCGACCCCTGAACCCCAAGTCCTGGCAGTCCACAATGTTGGGGTTTGGGGGTTGATAAAATGTTTACTCAAATATCAAGTCCCAAGTTGCAGGTTTTGGCATTCGGGGTTTGGCACTTGGTGAAATTTCATGTTGACATTTGTGCAAGTTTTGGGATTCGGGTGAACCCGACCACCCAACCACCTGAAGCCTGAAACTCAAGACTCAAGAGTCAAAACTCGCAAAAATATAAATGTCAAATTTCACTGAGTGCCAAACCCCGAGTCCCGGGTGTTCGGGATTCAGGTGTCCGGACATCTGGAGTTCAGGTGAACCCAAGTCCCAAGACCCAGAACTTGAGATTCAAGATTCAAGACTCACATTTTGAAACTCGAGACTCAAGAATCGAAACTCACAAAAATATAAATGTCAAATTTCACTGAGTTCCGAACCCTAAGTCCTGAAACCTGGAACTCAAGATTTGAGACTTGAAAAAGATATCTATCAAAAATGTGAATCAATTTTTTTTTTAATTTCCTCACATTTTTCTGAGTCCCAAGTGCCAAGGGCTGAGTGCAGAACCCTGAAATTGTGGACTACTGGGTTTCGGGGTTTGGCACTCGGCACTCAGAAAATGTGAGGAAATCAAAAAAAGTTGATTCACACATTTTTGATAGATATCTTTTTTGAGTCTCAAATATCGAGTTTCAGGTTCTGGGACTCAGCACCTGGCACCCAGGACTCGGGACTCGGTGATTCAATATATCAGTTGTGGCAGAGGTAACATTCATTAAAAAAATTAAAAAAAATTAATATACATCTATCATTATGCAATTTGAGTTTTGGTTTTCGAGTTTCAGGTTTTGGTACTCGGCACTCAGCACTCAACACTTGGTACTTGGTACTCAAAAATGGACATGTATTTTCAAGTCTCAAGTTTTGAGTTTGGGGTTTTGGTACTTGGCCCTCAACACTCAGTACTTGGCACTACTCAAAAATGGACATGTATTTTTGATTCTCGAGTTTCGAGTTTCGGTACTCAGCACTTAGCACTCAGTACTCGGTACTCAAAAATGGACGTGTATTTTCGAGTTTCGGGTTTTGGTACTTGGCACTTGACACTTGGTGCTTGGTACTCAAAAATGGACATGTATTTTTGAGTTTTGAGTTTTGGTTTTGGTACTTGGCACTCAGCACTCAACACTTGGTACTTGGTACTCAAAAATGGACTTGTATTTTCGAGTTTCGGGTTTCAGTACTTGGCACTTGGCACTCAAAAATGGACTTGTGTATTTTTGAGTTCCAGGGTTCAGGTTTCGGTACTTGGCACTCAACACTCAGTACTCAGACTCAAAAATGGACTTGTGTATTTTCGAGTTTTGGGGTTCAGGTTTTGGTATCGGCACTTGGCACTCAACACTCAGTACTTGGTACTCAAAAATGGACTTGTATTTTCGAGTTTCAAGTTTCGGGCTTCAGGTTTCGGCACTTGAGACTTGACACTCAACACTCAGTACTCGGTACTTGGCACTCAAAAATGAACTTGTGTATTTTTGAGTTTTGGGTTTTGAGTTTCAACTACCAACACCAACAATTGACTACCAAATACCAAGTACTGACTACTGAGTGTCAGGACTCAGTAGTCAATCCAACTCTCAACTTTATTTGACCCCCCGAAGCACCCTACATCAATGGATAAAGCATATATACATAAAAATACAAAATATGTTCCCATGTGTTTATTTCTAGGTGAATAGACTTTGAAATTATATCCCCATCATCTATTCAGCAATAGAAACAATGTATCAGGAGCCCAGGACCATAGGAGAATCCCTTATTGTATAATGTACAGTCTTTCACTGTTTTGCAACTGGACTTCTTGTTGGCTGCACTAAGGATCAGCTAGATACAGGGCAGAAACTTGAGATATGACATAGAGGGGGTATTCTACTGATCAGAAGCCTACATGATAGCAAGCCTGTGATGTGATCAGAGACCTGGAATAACTCACATATATGTCCATTATAATAGCCCTAAAAGCTTAGAAAGATCCATGAAGGATTGATGTAATGACAGGCAAAATGACAAATGTGTGAAAAGTGACAATAGACATCTTTTTACACAAAGTCACATTTATATATGATTCAGGCCCAAGATTTCATTAAAAATATGTAGGATAGATTGTAAACTACCTAAGGAACCCATGCTGCCTACTGCCCTGAGGGTAGGGGGTGGGTGGAAGGGATGTGGTGAAAATATGAGTTGACCCAGCATTAAAGTCCTACCACTGCTCAACTGACCATTTTCGATGCTTTGGGTCTTTGAAGTTTCCCACACTCAACCTCTTATCTATTTCACTTCCTCAGCACTCAATTCTTGTTGGATTGGTCTGTAAATTTACGTATATGATACTTAATATATTTTAAATGTACTCCAGGTTTCCAATTATTAATATTCAATGTTTTGAAGGTATGGGCCCCTTATCAGTAGAAATGACAAGCATACACACTAGCTCACAACTCCGGCCTATTGTGAGCTGATCTTGGTCATAAGAAGCAAGAATATAAGCTATGCTCATTATGTATTAAAAGGTTGGATCGTGGATGCAAGGGTAAGATACTGAAAATCATGAAAAATGCCAAAAGTGCAATTGTCTATGCTTTGTTCCTGGAGAAGGATCCTGTGTGTCCTGGGCTGGCTATATGATATATCTACTCCAAATATGCTCAGGAATAGACTCCCTACTGTCCTTGAGGTCCGGTCCTACAGGAAAAAAATACCCAGGGGGTAAACCACCAGGAGAGGGGGAGGTACACTATACAATAAATGATTATGCTATGGTCCTGGGCTCCTGATACATTGTTTCTATTGCTGAATAGATGATGGGGATATAATTTCAAAGTCCATTCACCTAGAAATAAACACATAGGAACATATTTTGTATTTTGATGTATATATGCTATATCCATTTAAGTACCAAGTCTCGACTACCAACTACCGAGTCCTGACACTCAATAGTTGGTAGTCAGTTGTTGGTGTCAGTAGTCAGTATTCAAGCTCCGAGTGCCAATATTGCCTACCAATATCTCAGTCAAATGATAACCAATTGACAAGAAAAGACTACCAATATGCTCACCTTGACTCAGACTACAACTTTCATTTTTTCATTATCCCCGATGTTTCGGATTTCTTTAGCATATATCTTGGTCAAATGATACCGGATGGACAAGAAAAGACTACCAATACACTCACCTAGACTTGGACTACAACTGCCGTTAACAAAGTTAAGCATAATAACAACTTTCATTTTTCATTATTGCCGATGTTTCGGATTTATTTAGCTTATATCTCAGTCAAATGATAACCAATGGACAAGAAAAGTCTACCAATACACTCACCTAGACTCGGACTACAACTGCCATTAACAAAGTTAAGCAAAATAATAACTTTCATTTTTTTCATTATCACCAAGGAAGTGATTTGGCAATGTTGACTACTGAGTACCAACTACTGAGTGCCAAGTGCCAAGTGCCGAGTACCAAGTACCAGAACCCAAAACCCAAAATTTGAAACTTGAAACTCGAAAATACACAAGTCCATTTTTGAGTGCTGAGTGCCAAGTACTGAGTACTGAGTACCGAAACCTGAACCCCGAAACTCAAAACTCAAAAATACACGTCCATTTTCGAGTACCAAGTACTGAAACCCAAAACCCAGAACTTGAAACTCAAAAACATGTATATAATATGTGAATTTTTCATTTTATTATGCAAATCACCGAGTGTCGAGTACCAAAACCCGAAACCCAGTACTACAAAACACATCCGGGACTTGGGGTTCAGTACTCGGCACTCAGCACTTGACTCCCAGCACTCAGGACTCAGTAGTCAATATTGCCAAATCACTGCCTCAGTGATAATGAAAAAAATGAAAGTTGTAGTCCAAGTCTAGGCAAGTGTATTGGTAGTCCCAAAACACATATCCAGAGTTCCAGGTTCTGTGTTCCAGCACTCAGTACTCCGGTAGTCAATATTGCCAAATCACTGCCTTGGTGATAATGAAAAAAATGAAAGTTGTAGTCCAAGTCTAGGTGAGTGTGTTGGTAGTCTCAAAACACATATCTGGGGTTCCAGGTTTTGGCACTCGGTACTCAGTAGTTGGTGCTCGGTAGTCAATATTGCCAAATCACTGCCTCAGTGATAATGAAAAAATGAAAGTTGTAGTCCGAGTCTAGCCAAGGGTATTGGTAGTCTCAAAACACATATCTAGAGTTCTGGGTTCCAGGTTCTGGGTTCCAGGTTCTGGGTTCCAGGTTCTGGCACTTGGTACTCCAGTAGTCAATATTGCCAAATCACTGCCTCAGTGATAATGAAAAAAATGAAAGTTGTTATTTTGCTTAACTTTGTTAATGAAAATTGTAGTCTGAGTCTAGGCGAGTGTATTGGTAGTCTCAAAACACGTATCCAGGGTTTGGGGTTCCGGGTTTCGGCACTCGGTACTCAGTAGTCAGTCCCAGTGAGAACTGGACCTCACCGTATCAACACGAAACGACGGATATATTTACAAATATCGTTGAAGCTATGCAAATCGTGAATTTACCATATCTTGAGTAAGTTGACACGTGTTGTGTTGAACAAACAAAAAGCAAACACACTAATTTGTCAATGTCTTGCACATTCACAGAAATATTAATCAATCAATCAAGCTTGCACAAGGTCGTATGCCACACGCACAAGGTGACAGGCATCACTCGTAGCATCTGACTTAGTAAGCATACGCATCCTTGCTTTCAGCTACCATGGCTTCGTCTCAGGCTGATGTTGTTGACTGCACTGACAATGTAGACTTCTATGACAATGTTATTGTCATGGACATTGACAATATCCTTGCAGGATGGCCAATGTACAAAGTAAAATTCATGCCTCAAAAACCAGGCCCCATGGTAAGCAAACTGATATCTACTTGTGTACACACTAACAATTGTGCTATAGAAACTCATCATTCGGCTTAAAGACACTGTCAAACTTATTCCTGTTGAGGAATCCACCGATAGCGAAGCTGAACTACTCTTTCTGAGCAAAGGATGGAAGAGGACCTTGTTGAATGGTCGCAAGACCAAGAAAATCAAGATATGAGTATTTTTCATGCTCTCATTCTATGTACCTACTAACATACTCATGGCAGTGACTCAAATGTCGATACAGACAAGATCATGGAAGCTCTTGCAGCTATCAAACTAACATCCATGGGTTCTGGGTAAGAATACTTTTGTTTTTCTTAATTTTTAAATTGACATGAAACATCTATACAGTAGTACCTTATTCCACGCAAGCCCTGTACGATTGGTAGGAATCCACAAACCTCCTCCTGTCACTCTCAAACACAAATTCACCAACAATAAACTGTGGCTGCCTGTTCACTCTCGCACTCTCAGGAATGTTGAAAATCACGAAAAAAATCACCCTATTTCAGACAGTGATAACCTTGCCTGTCGGTGTAGCAGCAGACAAAACAAACATGTAGAATATTACACTGTCTCTTTGCTGTGCCTTTCGCATGTCTTTTATTGCAGTTTTCACTTTCGCATTTGTATCCTGCTCTCATTCTTGCTCTCATTCTGAACTGCACTGCACTGTACTCATAGCTGTTATTGTTGTTGTGATATTGCAATGTGTACCATCATAATAAGAATATCTTGGTGGTCGAAAATGCTTGCTATCATTTGCATTGATCCATATGGTCCTTGCTGCATGTTGCAGTAACATTGTGTGTCTGTCAAAGTCCTTGACTACCAGTACTTATGCCAAGGGAGCAAGACGGCACCGAGTACTGGTGTGTCTGCCAGTTCTATTGTCACAGATTGTGGACAAATCTACATTCTTGATCTGCATGGTACCAGCACCTGAAAAAGGCTTCCACAGCAGAAGAACAAACTGCCATACGAGCAGCACATCTTTCAGACAGGTTTCACGCATCAGTAGCTCTACTGGCTGGGCCATCTTCATCAAAGCAACTGCACGATAATGACTCTGATGATTTGGATCACCCACCTCGAAAACATATGTGTGATGATGCAGAGGTATCTAAATTGATTGTATGATGCTACAACTGGAAAGTGATCTCATTTTTCAGTTGGATTTCGAAAATTTTCGATCTGATGACTCTCATCATAATGGTCCTCCAGAGGACAATGAACCACATCCACCCCCAGACGAGCCTCCCCTTCCCCCAGACGATGAACCACGTCCACCTCCAGATTTGGTGTATTGGGAGTTGGGTTTCTTCAACCTTTTCGGTGGAACATGTGTTGTCTTGCTTCTTGTCCACTTGGCCGGAGATCCTTCCAAAGGATCCTCAGCAGAGCGCTTCTTCCTGTTCGTTTCTACCCAAACACGTTTCTCTGGTGATCCCTGCAATGCAACTTCAATGCCACGCTCCTTTCCACATTTAGGCTCTCCAGCAGTCTGCTTGGCAGATCTGCCTGTTTACTGTGCAATGCACCGCTGGGACGAGATGCAGGACCCACCCTACATGGTTTGTCTAGAGGAGTGGGCGGGGCTCGGGATGCAGATGGCTCTTCTGCTGTTTTGGTGCCATCAGTGGTGTTTGTTGGATCGCCAACTCTAGATGCTGCAGCTGGTTGCCCTGCAGATGGTCTCCTGGGAAGTGCTGGGTTCACCTGTGTGGGTGCTACAGGCTGCTTCCTAAAGTGTGTCTTCTTCACATTGCCCTTACCAACAGCTGGAATGTCACCATCGGAAGACTCTTCAGATGAATCCGGTGCATTGAACTCATCTTCTGAACCCTCTGGATTCACCCAAGATTTAGATTTGGGATGTTGCTTTGTCAGTTTTGGCATCCCCTTGGTCTTCGGTACTGCTGGCTTATAGGCAGACTTTTCCTTCGGTACTTGATCATCGTCTTCGTCACCAGAGCTGTCAGAGTTGACCATCCGCACTGTAGACTTTCGCCTGGTCCTTATTCCTGTCTTTCCTTTTCCTCCTGAATTTCCTTTTTGCAACACGCCTGCCTGATCATCCACTTTGGACGGACTGATGAGCTTGACTGGCAGTTTTACCTCTTGGTCAGCTTTGCTACACCAACCATAAAACTCAAATATGACGTCCTGGCCAATCCACTGTCTGTCGTACCAGAAATCCAACAGCTCAGTAGCCTCATGCCGGTTCATCCTTGATGGCTCCCAGATTTTTCTCCCCTCAGGAAGATATGGCAGAGGGATGAGTTCTTCTTGCCTTGGGATGACTTCCTTCCAAGGAACCGGGTCCTTGGGCTTTCCACTGCAATCCTCTGTCATAGCTGTTAGTTTGTCCGTGACTTTGCTGTCATCGACTCACGATAATGCCAATTCAAGAACGCCTGGATGACTGCCTTCTGGGTGTCTGAATCCATCTCTGCATGGTTCAGATGTATGGGGAATCCATCATTGCCTATCTCAAGAGTGTATGTGTTGTCCTTCCGACCCTTCTTTACCACCAAGTCATCCAGGTCATTAGCATCTTTTCCATACGAGGCATAAGCTCTTTTTTACTCCTGAAACACACTGGGGATGCTCACCAAACTGCTTCCTCGTGTATGCCTCCCACTCCGGTAATATTGTCTGCCAGTCAGAGCACTTTGAAAAGCTTTCCCCTTTTCTGACTTCATCGTTATAGTTGTGACTGCTGATTTTGATAAGGGCATTGTAGGCAAACATGGGTTTGATGCTCACCTGGACACCATCAACTTCCCCTTCTCGGTCTTCCAAGCCGACAGCATGAACAGCCGCATTCCTGCCCTCTTGAACATTTCCTTGGCCACATATAGGAGAATATTGTCGCTCTTCTGTCTTGTGATGTCGGCTTGGACTTTGGGCGGAACTCCCTGCTTGTTCCACCACATGGCCGTCTCGGTAGCTTCCTTGACCTCCTCCTCGGTAAGAGATTCCACCATTTCCATCAGATACTTAGAGTAGTGGTTCATCATCCCCTGTTCCCTGGGCTTCACACCAGTCTCATCCTCGATCTTCTTCAGCAGTTCCTTCTTCCTAAGAGACTCAACGACCGACCAGTACATCCATTTCCAGCCCATATGTATTGGAGGTTTGGCATCCCTCTTCTCTCCATGGTTCTGCAACCATTTTCAGTAGACCTTGACAGGGACGATATCAGCACATTGTTGAGTCGATGACACAATACACTCACCATCTTTCGGCTCTTCAACAGTGTGGCATCCATAGGAGGAGCCTGCAGCCGAGCCTCTTTTGTTGCATCCCCCCAGAGAACATTTCTTTCTTTACCAGACATGGAGTCCCACTGCTCAAGATATGCCTCCAGAACAGCCACCTCCTCTTCGGTCAAAGGCAGCTGCTTTGGGGCCTCGTCATCTGTCTCTAGTTGCAACCTTCCATGAAAGAAAGATGTAGGAATAGGAGGACAGCAGCAATGAACGAGATTTATCTGAGGACAAGGTTCAATTCAAGCATGCAAGTTGTTTCATGAAGGGTTTAGATAATTAGTATCCATGCAACCAGAAATTACGCAAGACTCCATGGGTCCAGTCAAACAAGATGCAAGATCAGCATCATCTGGTCAAGTTGCATTTGGAATCATTATGCATCTGGCTAGCATTAACTTAAATACATGAGGTTTTTCTCAGAAACACAACCAATCTCATGACTTGGAGATTCTTGTATATTTGTAGAGCCGTGCTAGGAGGTCTTGTAGTCTAATGCATCTTACCCTGATTTGCTTCTCTTTGCAGTTCTGCTAGGTTATTCTGACAGAGCTGTTAGGGTGCCTTGACCGGGATTTCTGCGTATTCAGAGAGTCGTGCTAGGTCATATTTAATTTGGTTCTCTTCGTAGAGTTGCGCCAGGCCATTGCATTCAGCTTTCTAATGGTTTCATGGCAATCCACTTCATTTAAATCTACCATTTCAATAATGTGTTGAACATTATGCATCACTCTTCAAATCAGGCATCAAGATAATAATAGGTGGCCCGTTTTAGCGATGGCCCTATTAAGGTATCATGATGCAATCATGAATCAACTCTTAACATTCATTATTTTACACCCCAACATGGTCAAGTCAAAGGCAAAGGAGGTCACCCCTCATGGGACTGTGCACCTGGTGAAATGGGTCCGGAAACAGACCTCTCAGGGGGTAAAAGGTTGGTGGGTGACAGACAAATGGACGAACCCAAGGCAATCAGTGCAGTCCTCCCCAACAAAGTCGCCCATTAAGCAGCCCACTGACATGTCCTGGACAAAGTCACCCACCAAGCAGCCTTTGGATGACTGGATGCATGGATTTTCTGGAGACTTCAATGGAGGCTACAAAGACCAAGGCAGCATCAATCCTATGGGACTCTCACAAGGCTGGAGGAAGAAGCGGAAAAAGACCATGGCAAGTCAAAGTCTCCTAACCCTCCATTGATGTCTGACCTCGCTTTGAATCAAGAGCCCAAACAAATATCTTCGGCAGTGGAAATTCAGGACCCAGGATTATCTGGACATTCTCCTAGAGCAGGACGCCCCACCTCCTGACCATGTGTGCAGTTTGTGCGATGGGGATGGCATGCATAAATGTCGGGACTGCATCTCTTGGCCAATCTTCTGCACCAAGTGCTGCCGGATGCAACATTCCCTCCTCCCGTTCCACAGGATCAGTCAATGGAATGGAGATTTCTTCGAAAGGAGCACCCTGACCAAGGTAGGGGTCCAGATTCACCTCGGCCATGGAGGGCGACCTTGCCCCCACCACAACTGGGAGTGGGATGATACAGACAATGAGGGTTGGTCTGCTGCATCCCGTGCTGCTGGAAACATGGGTTTGTACAGAGGGGCTGCACAAGGCGTTGATGAAACCAGAGGTGATGTTTTTAGAGAGGAAGATTATGCTGCAAATGCTGAGGACCTGCCGGAGGTAAATGCAATGGCCGCAGGTCGGACAAATATAACAGTGGTAGATACTTCAGGCATTCACATAATGCCAATTCAGTTCTGTCATTGCCCTGACGCCCGAACTCAGGACAAACAAATGTTTGAAATGGGCATGTTCCCGGCGCCATTGACCTGGCCAAAGACAGCATTCACCTTCACATTGCTGAATGACTTCATCTTGAACAATCTGGAGTGTGGTACTTCAGCAATGAACTACTACAGCAAGCTGAGGCACATCACATCCAGCGCATTCCCTTATTTAGTACCGGTAAGCACCAACCTGGTCCTAGTCCTTGGGCGCTGAGACTCAGTAGGACCAATACCAGGAGTTGATGAGAGTGGCCAGACAATGGCGGCAGCTGAAACTTCTGAAATGGAATGGCTTCAGTCACGGCAGGGGAGACCCAAAAGATGGCGAGTTGGCTCTGTTCTGCCCTGCATGTCCTCAGCCGGGCATCAATGTCATCCTATCGACCGAATACAATGATGCAAGGCCTGGGTGGCTTTACACCCGCTCATTGGTGATGGATGGTAATTTCAAGGCCAAGCATCTGCACCCGGTGCAGCCAGAAGATGAAGTCTGGCTTACAGACGGGAAATGCTTCATGGTGGGAAGAGCCCGATACCAGGCTCATCTCGCTCTCGCACAAGATTCGGCAGAGCGTTCGGAATGCAACAACCACAGAGCGGTGAACCAGGCCAACGCATCTCAGCACAAACTGGAAGCAACAGGCATCGGGGGTTGCGCATGCACAAGACACAGGTGCTTTGTTCCAAATTCAATGGTGGATTTTCAAAAGGGCGAAAGGTACAAGCAGCCCGCTCATCTACGTGTGTCTGCTGGCTAATGTTTGGGTGTAGACAAATGAACATGGATTATGCCCTTTGCAATGCACTGGGTCACAACACAGATGGCCTCACCCAGGCATTGACGTTTTACGATGTCAATTGCCAGTACAGCAAACATCTCTGGCGGCGGGTGGACAAAAGCCTCCATCTGACCATTCCTTCGGGAATGGACATAATCCCAGGAATTGGGCTGTGGCACGTTCACAGCCATCAAGACAGGTGTTTTGTGTGGTATGCATCCAACTTCATCAAGGGGGCAGCAAGGATAGATGGGGAGATAATGGAGATGCTATGGGCACCTCTGAACATGATATCTCCATCCGCCCAGGGCATGTCCACCCCTCACCGGCAGGAATGCCTCGACTATCAGATGAATGACTGTAATTTCATGAAGATGATCCACATGGGTATGTGATCTATTCATGCATATTATGTGCAGACGCGCCCGGTTGAATAAAATATAATTGCAAACAGGGCTGTTCTTGTCCCAGAAGTACAAGGAGGCCAAACAAGGCGTCATTGAAAGTAGCTGAGCATTCAATGAACTGAATGATGCAGCAGATCCGGATATGGTCGACCGGTGGGAAATACAAGAGATGATGGCACAGGCTGCCCAAATCAATGATCCATCCACCCTCGATGTTTATGATGTCCAGTTGCACAAAGGTTGGTCTTGGGGTGTTCAATGATGCTTTCCCCGGGTGTTGATCAGTTGTGCCAGCAGCGCGATCCTGGAAAGAGGTCGAGTTGGACTTGCTTCAGACGTCTTTCCCTCACCCAGGAGCAAGACCTCAACTGGGAGCTGCTACGTGGCTAGCATCTGGCATCACCATCAAAGAAATGCAGATAGCTTTGGCGATAGAGACACGGAAGATGGGTGGACATCCTACCAAGACTCAAACACTGGAGATTGGCCATCGCTGGATCAGGCTGCAGCATACCATCGACGAGTTCATCACAGGAGCAGTGAGATATCTCAGGGAAGACTTTGATGAGGATGACTGCATACCAGACATGGATATCGATTTCATTGATGATGAGCCAGATGCAAATAGCAATGACAAAGATTCAGAAGATGACCCGACACCGGGAAGAAACAGGTGGGTGTTATTTCAACCTGAACGGGTTGTGATCCCCCTCCCATCCAACTTGGGCGTAGAGAGGTGTGAGGAATTGGGCATAGGTGATCTGGTGAGACAAGAAATCATGCTCAGGGAGGGACAGGCCAACGACATGCTGCATGCCATCAGGGTGCACCTGGCCGACAAGGCCGTGCTGTTTAGAATAACCGTCCGGCCGGCCAAATCTCAAGCTACCACCACCCGCATGTGGTCACAGGTCCACTTGGTTGAATGGGTCATCAATCTCAACAGCACCATATACAAGAAATGCAGAGCCCAACTGTCAAATCTAGGAGCTGACCAGCTCCTGGAGAAATACTGGGAGTTGCATAAAAGCAACTTGAAGGCCACATCAGCTGTTGCTGATCTGAATGCCTGAGGTCAGAGAAATTCCACCCTTCCGTGGTTTTGGTCCTTGGATGTTCAAGGGGATTCAGTCAGCAATGACTGGATGAATGAATGTGAGTGTTTTTTTTCATCGGGACATCTTGTTCAGTCGACGTTGCCCAGACTCCAGTTCACAGAGTGCATTGGCTTCACACCAAAGCTTTGCAGGACAGATGGGCCGAAGAACTGCTCCTTGTGGGGCATGAGATGTGTTGGACCATCAATTTTCTGGTTCACAAAGCTCAAACATGGCTAGACCGAACAAACCAGAATGGCAAGCCCGGCTGGGATGGACTCAGTTGTTATGCGATCAGACAGGCTCAGATGTACAGACTGTTGGCTGAAGATGCTTGGGCTTGGTTCGTCGAGGTCAATTCCACATTCAGTCATAATTAGTTATGTCATTGTAATTTTCGGTGCTATTAGATTCGCCCTACAACCTTGCCATGTACATAATGCAGGGCGCACAAAAAACATGGCCTCACAATGGTTCATTTCAGCTGCATTGTCTAAAGTTCGGCTGCATTGTTTACCTGTGGACCAACCACAGCCTTAACCATAAATGGGTTGTAGGTTTTAACCCCCAAACGTCCATTTAATTGCCGCATTCCAAAACTGCATCTTCGCTGATTTCCCCATAAATACTGCTGATCTCTGTTTTGTTATGTCATCTTACTCAACCCTCATCTACATCCACCACTCACAACCAATCGCCTTATCCTTATGGGATGTGGCAAACATATTTGAATACGCCACCTCCCACTTTACTGCCATCCGCTTATCCCTGGACAAGAGCCATGTGCCCAGGATGGCTGCATTCAAAACTAGATTCGTCCGGCACCTCATCTGGGAGGCAGAGGTGAGCCTTGGATCCCCCGAATTCCGGTTTCCAATATTCATGCATGCCTGATGCTATGTCCAGAAATTCATCTTCCCCTTCATCAACATATGCGCTACCAGCAACACGTCTCCCACCTTGCCGGAGTATATAAACAATGTTGTGAAGATGCTCACAGAGTGGCAGGTGGGACTTTTGGACGACAATAGCCCTTTCCAAAAGTTCTGGTCCAGCGAGTTCGACCTGGCTGGTGATCTCATGGCCTGATACCAGATGGTCTCATCTTTCTCATATAGCTGGTGGAAAGACCGCTTTGACACCATGCCGTTTGAGATGCCGGATCACCTCTCGCTGGAGGAAGTCCGGGAGTTGTACCAGGCCCACATGGAACAAATGGTAAGCGCCTCTCCATCGATTCCTACTCCCGGTGGTTGTGTGATGCTGACCCTACATTAGCCAGCCAGATATCTACTCCTGCCAGACATGAGCAGGCACAAGGGGGGCTCGGATCCCTTGCTTGTGAATCTCTGTGCACTGAGAGATGATCTCGAAGAATTTGGCGATCATCTCCAGATGTGGCTTTTGAAGAAGACAGATGAGGGTAGAATAGCTTTGGAGGCAATGGCCCGACTGGAGGGTCCGGTCGATGCTCTCCATGATGCAATGGCAGCCTCCCAACAGCTCTTGGATTCCAGAAGGATGCAGGAGGATGAGGAATAGTGGGCCCGGATATGCGTGTAGATAGTTCCATGTTAGTGCGTAGAATGGTGTATCTCGGCACATGGCCACCTTAAATGTGTTATCATCTCCTGACACATTGTATTGTGCGTTTGATTGCCCAAATAAAATGAGATCCGGGTGCCTCGAGGAGCAATCTCTTTCGTGCATGTCATTTTGGCTGATCACCATGGGCCTTGTATGCCAGAAGGATATAGGTGGATGAGGAATTACTGATCTTGATGCATGGCCACCTCCAATGAGTTATCAACTTGGTAAATCGCAGCAAGCAGTTGATTGCCAAGATCAAATAACATCCCGGTGCCTCAAGGAGTCGTCAAATTCATGCAATTCAGTTTGGTTGGTCACTTTCTGTCAATGACTGGCTATTCTCACCTATTACGTCCCGATGATCCAAGTGAGCTATCTTATCATCTGCAGGCATGTTACATCTTGTGGTAAATCATGGGGCATGCAAGGGGCCACGAGGCTCGGTCAACATGCATATAAAACAATGCAGCCTCCATGACCAACTGTTCATCTGCCTCTGCTCGCCATGTCTCATATCACTCCAGAGTTGTTGTCCTATGCCAGTCATGCAGCATTTCTTAGGAATGGCATCAGCCAGCTTCCTGTCATACCAGAGGACTGGGCCTTGCAGACCACCAATGTGGCCAGTGAATGGGTCAAACAGCAATTCCTAGCTCATATCACTGACAGGCCTTTGGTTCAGCCTCCTCCTGAGTTGGACGCTGCAACCTTGTTGTCTTGTGGACAGCTGGCTTTGCACATGGCCTATGCATACCAACACCCGAGTGAGTGTACCCAAGTATTTCTAACACATCTGCTTATGCTTCTGGAACCCAGTCAAGTTGGATATCGACATCATCCAGTACAATGAGGCCCTGGCCAAATGAGAATCTGGGATGAACAATGCCCAAGAAGAGGCTTTGTTGATGAAGTTCCCTCCTACCGAGAAGATCGTGTTGAACCATCCTTCCGTGGTGATAGATTCCGGATACAGGATCATCATCTGGTATGTCCCGGATGGGTTGAGTCCATGGGTCCAGGTAAGTTCCTCTGTGAATGTCTTGTCTGGCAGTTGACTTTGAGCTTGGTAGGGCAATATGTATGCTGCCACAGTTGCTATGGGAGATCTTTTGAAGAAGAGCATCACCGACCAGAAAGGGAGTGGCTGGAGGACCCAAGGGTCCAACTTTTGGCCTTCCGGAACCCCCAGAATATCACCTGGATGCATCAATATCGCTCCATGTTGGTTTCAGCAAGGTCATGAGGTGGGTACCGCACTTCGACCTTTTCACTGTATTGACGCGAACAGTGTTATGGTCCACCTCCCGAAAACCCAGACGATGGCTTCAAACCCGAGGTGTCTGCCACCCTCAAGGGCAACAGGAGCCTGGCCATGATCATGGCCATGCAAAGACCCACACTCCTCGCATCTGCCGCCTTGCACGTCATGCACCCCCAGCTCCACTGGGCATCCATCAGGACTCATGTCGAACTCGGCTGTTGGTCCGCTGATCAAGGCTTACGAGACATGCACCATTTATTGAAGCATTGGGCTTCTGTCTAGTGAGGCATGGCATTTGTGTTGATGAAGGCGATCAGATAGTATGGGCTTGGTTCCTACAAGATAGTGTGCACAACTACGCCCACACCCCTCACTCAGATTATGCCCGGTACAATCCAGCCAAACTCGATGCATATAAGTTGGCCAGATACAACCAGGCTGATTTCATGTTATATGGTACCCTGTAGATACCTTGTTGATATACATCCTTCCTTACATACAGAGCCATCCTTGGCTCATCCCACCTCATCACCATTCTTTACAATAATACCATCCTTTGTCCTTATATGTCCCCTTCTTACATACTGACACTTCTTATTACCAGACTTCATTGATTCAATGCATTGTCTTAGCTTTCAATGTCATCATTCCCTTCAAGATGCTTGCATGTCAGAAAGAGAACTGGAGGCTTGACGACCCCAATCACCTAGGGACCGGCTGTCCTGCATCTACATCACCATCCTAGGCTTGGTCATCAAAACCACCCCAACATTCTAGGCTCGGTCATTGAAGCTCCTACTCCATCTCCATCACCCTGGGCCCGGGCATCCAACTTCTGCATCATTGCCCTGACCCGGCTATTAAACCCCTCCATCATTACATTGGGCTGTCATCTGATACCACCCTATCATCCTGGGCCCGGACATCAGATACCACCCTATCATCTTGGGCCCGGACATTGAACCCCTACATCATCACATTGGGCCTGGACGTCAAACCCCTACACGATCACATTTGGCCTGGACACCAGATACCACCCTATCATCCTGGGCCTGGACGTCAAACCCCTACATCATCACATTGGGCCTGGACATCAACCCCCTACATCACCACATTGGGCCCGGACGTCAGATACCACCCCATCATCCTGGGCCCAGACATCAAGCCCCTACATCATCACATTGGGCCCGGACATCAGATACCACCCTATCATCTTGGGTCCGGACGTCAAACCCCTACATCATCGCATTGGGCCCGGACGTCAGATACCACCATATCATCTCGGGCCTGGACGTCAAAACCCTACACAACATGGGCCCATCCAATTCATCCTACTTGCCTGCACCGCCTGGCCCAACTGTCAGCATTGGTTTGTTATCACTTGCTCCTTGGGCCCATCCATCCCATAATTTATCATGCATGGGCCCAGCCGTAATATCTAAACCCTGGGCCCAACCGTTCTTATTGGTCTATACTTCCACCTGGGCCCATCTCAGGTGACCCATCTCCGACGGAAGAATCTCAACCTTGGGTGTCCACTTGACACAGGGAAAATCTTCAAAAAGTGACTGAATGGGCTCGCAGCCAAGTGTAACAAAGTGTTATACACTTTTTGTGGGTTTCAATTCTTATTGTAAACAATGATGGAAATAACTTATTGATGAGTTCAGGCAACTCAAATTTGACCTTGCTAAACAACCATTTGAATAACAAAGAAAAGATGGATGGAAACGCACCTATTCTGTGAGTTGCCAATATAATGGCTATGTGCAATGTGTACGATGCTAATGTCTGCACATGTCATTTAGGAATCAAGAACAAATAACCCCTGAACGTGATCATCACTCACAACGGGAATGGGATAGACTCAATTGACTCCAGATGACGTCTCCCACCAGGCGAAATTGTTGCCATGCTACACACAACAATGAAGACATACCTCCACCTGCTGTACCTCAGCCAAATTTTGTGCCAGCTAATATACCACAAGCAGGGCCTATTCCGCGACCTTTTGCATGGCAACCTCCCCCTGATTTTCCCCATCAACCTCTACCAGTGGGGCAGTATCCTGGCTTGCCACATAGTGCAATTGTGCATGTGCAGCATGCTCATGCTCTTCCTCCAGTTGATTACAATGCATGCTTGAATGACCAAATGAATGCGGCTCAAAACAATAGGCGTCGTCAGCATGATATTTGTCAGCAACAGGACAGAGATGAGATAAGACAGCAGGCACAAGCAGAGCTTAGGGCAGCTGGGATGCAGCCCCTGCAACAACCTCATATTCATATTCTTAACGAACCTGTTCAACTTGCTCCTCCTGCTCCTCCTGTGTATGGTGCTATTCATTATGAAGGCGCAGTTGGTCCTCACAACTTCAACAACCCCCTCCACTACTTTGCACCTAATCCTGCACCACCTTTGCATGCACCACCAGAACCTGATTATCATCAATTTAATATTCAGTTTCAGCATCATTTTCAGGAAGAGCAAATGGAAAATGAGCGCATTGAAAATGAGCGCATGGAAAATGAACACATTAGAGATGACTTGCTTCAGAGACAAGAAGAGGAGGCATTTCGTCAGCAGCAGATTCAGCTGCATGAAGCTGAGTGGATGAATAGGCAGGGTCATGATATTGAGCGAGCAGGTCAACAGGCAGAGGAGCACCAATACCGCCATGAACAGAGGGTTCGCAAGCAGGAGGAGTGCCTGGAAGAGGCATTAGGCAAATATGATGATCCAGCATCCCAAGAAATGCATGATCAGGATGAGGAAAGAAGGTTAGATCGACTACAGCATGAGGCAGAGGATCAGCACCATATTGACCATATGCTTGCCCATAATGTTGCTATCCCTAATGGAGGTCGACCATATTCAGAGCCTATTGTCCTTCACACTCTTGGTCCTCTTGATGTGGAGTGTCCCAATTGCCATGCAAGACACTTTGCATGTGAAAAACTCTCCAACTCCACTTTATGAAACCCCCAGTTTGGTATGTGCTGCTTGCAGGGCCAAGTCAGCCTTCCTCCCTTTCCCCAACGCATCAGCCAGCTCAGTCACACATACTCAACTCTTCACTATGTTCTCCTCTTTCCATCTGGTGAGGAGGGCTGGCATCTTGACATCCCTCTCAATGTCAATGATCGTGGATGTGCACGTGCAAAAAAGTCACTCAGCTACTGTATTATGCCTATCGCCTTCATCCTTGCCCTGTCCACCTTGACTACAACAATATCTTTCGTGGTGGAAGACTTTCCAACAGTATGTGGTGGATGCCTGGGCCTCCATTGAACAGTCCAACTTGAATTGGAACAACCAAAAAAAGCTTAGGGCAGACTGCTACCAAGGCCTTACTGACAATGTTCTCAATGATGGTACAGATGATTTGGCTCAGACAAGTCGCTCCATTATTCTCCCCTCCTCTCATACTGGAAGCCCTCGATACATGCACCAGCTGCTTCAGGATTCCTTGGCCATTTGCCGTGCCTGCAAAAAGCCTGATCTCTTCCTGACCATGACTGCAAATGGCAGTTGGCCTGAGATCACCGAGAATCTCCTGCCAGGTAATAAATTCATATATGTTTGTTTATGACTTCATTATTGACAATAACTTATTATAGGTCAGAGTGCTGTGGACTGTCCAGACTTGGTGGCTCGCATATTCTATCAGAAGCAGCAGGCCCTCTTGAAGAAGGTTAGGAAGGGCTACTATGGAAAGGTGGCAGGATTGGTGTACACCATTGAATATCAGAAATGTGGTCTGCCTCATATGCACCTCCTCATTTTCCTGGAGCCAGAATATAAGATCCGCACTGCAGAACAAGTCGACTCCTTCATCTCTGCTCAGATTCCTGATAGAAATCTCCACCCCCAACTCTATCAGGCTGTGGAAAAATACATGCTGCATGGCCCTTGCAGTCCGCAGTGTTGCTTGGAGAATGGACAGTGCAAAAAACACTATCCAAAGTCATTCAATCCCCAGACCTTGATGAAGGATGATGGCTATCCAGAGTATGCAAGACCTCATAATGGTCGCACCATCCAGAAGAATGACAACATCTTCACCAACAAAGATGTTGTTCCTCACCCCCCAGAACTGCTGGTGGCATTCAACTGCCACATCAATCTGGAAGTCTGCGCTTCTGTCAAATCCGTCAAATATATCCACAAATATATTTACAAAGGAAATGACCGCGCTACTTTGGAGATGAGAGGGGCAGTGGATGAAGTCAAAACCTATCTGGACTCCAGATATATCAGCTTGAATGAGGCTGCATTGCATATCTTCGAATTTTCAATGCATCTCGAATGGCCCTCTGTCTACCGCTTGCCAGTCCACCTCCCAAACGAACACATGGTGTTTTATGACCCTGATGACAATGTCCAGGATGTTCTTGAGCATGCTGTAGCCAAAGAGACTTGCCTCACTGGATGGTTCAAAGCCAATGCCAATCAGAACTTCATAGCAGCTGGAGCCCATGATTACCTCTATCAGGATTTCCCCTCAAAATTTGTATGGACCAAGAATGCATGGAAGATATGTGAGTGTGGAGTGGCGATTGGAAGAATGTATGCTGCTGCTCCAGGCTCTGGAGAGCGCTTCTATCTGAGATTGCTTTTGACTGTAGTAAAAGGTATGATGTCTGCAACAATTGATATTAATCAAACTTACTGTGTTTTTTCGAAGGGGCTACCTCCTATGAACATCTTTGGACTGTCAATAATGTTGTCTGCGAGACTTTCAAAGATGCCTGTCAGCGCAGGGGTCTCCTTGATGATGATAATGAATGGATCCAGTGCTTGGAGGATGCCTCTCACATGTGTACTGGATATCATCTGCAGAATATTTTTGCCATTATCCTCCTCCACTGCAACCCTACAAGCCCTCATGAGCTTTGGAACTGCTTCAAGGATAATCTTTGTGATGATCTGCACCACCGTCTCATATGTGTTCCATTTAATATCCCTGACCCTACAGAGGAAGAGGTCCATGACTATGGTCTCTATCTTATTGATGGTGTGCTTCACAAAAATGGAAAGTCTTTGGAAGCGATTCCTCGGATGCCCATATCTCAAATGGCAGCAAGATGGGGGGCCATGGAGGGAAACCAGCTCATTGCTGAGCAGCTCCGGTATAACCAGGAGGACCTTCAGGAGATAGTGGATAGAGGAGTCCCTTCTCTCAATGAAGAGCAGAGAGTGGTCTTTGACGTGGTGGTTGATGATGCAATGCATTGTAATGAGCAGAGACCTGGACATGCATACTTTGTCCACAGTGCAGGTGGATGTGGCAAGACATATCTCTGCAAGCTCATTGCTTCAAAACTCCGTGCAGAAGGCAAGATCGTCCTATGCGTGGCTTCCTCTGGAATCGCTTCCCTCCTTCTACCAGGTGGATGTACAGCTCATTCACGATTCAAAATCCCTATTCCCATTCATGAGGATAGCTCATGCAACATCAAGAAAGGAGATGTGTCCATGAGCTTCTCAAGGCCACCTCTCTAATCATCTGTGATGAAATCCCCATGCTGCACCGTCATATTCTGGAATGCCTCGACCGCACATTACGTGATCTATTGAATGTCGATGCTGATTTTGGAGGAATAACCATGCTCTTTGGAGGAGACTTCCGACAGACCCTGCCAGTGGTGCCTCATGGATCCAGGGAGCAGATAGTGAGTGCTACCTTTTGCAGATCTCAGATCTGGCCCAAGCTTCGCATCTTCCACCTTAAGAGAAATATGCGTCTTGGTCAAGATCCTGTGTCTGATGAATTTGCAAAGTGGCTCCTTGAGATCGGAGCTGGAAAGGGCACAGATGGAGATGGCACGGTGACCCTCCCTATTCACATGCACTGTGCCAACAATGACATATGGTCTCTCATCAATGCCCTATACTCTGAGCTCCTGCTCCCTGACCATCCTCCCTTGAATGATTCTTACTTTCTGGATCGCACCATCCTCTCCTCAAAGAACACAGATGTGGATGAAATAAATACCACAATTCTCAACTCATTCCCTGGAGAAAAAGCGGTGTTCACCAGCGCAGGCTCAGTCACTGAGAAAGACTATGACTACATCCCCATTGAGTTCCTGCATACTCTCAACCCATCAGGCTTCCCTTTGCATAAATTAGAGGTCAAAGAAGGTGTTCTGTCATATACCAGATTCCAGACCTTGCTAGACCTCCATTCCTCGTCTCTGCTGTAACTCCATTCCCACCTCATTCATCATGCACTCTGCACCTCAGCGGGACCAGCCCTGCTACCTCTGTCCAAAATCCCACCCTGTAACTCCAGACCTATGAATGCCTGCAGCTAGCCTGCTTCATTCCTTTTCTGTCAGCCCCACTCCAATCCTTTCTTCCATCAGATCTCCGAAAACTCCGGAACTCATCTACACCTATCTCCAGACTTAATCTTCTGCTCCCATTATACCATTGTGCATATCATATCTCAGTAGGATCAGCCCTACTATGTCCGTCCACATCCCAACTCTGTTTCCAGATGTCCAGATCTCTGCAGCTAGTCCGACCCCTACCTAACCCCTATATCTCTGGACATCCAGATCTTATCTATATATCTCCGGATCTATTTCCCACGCTCCGGTCCATATCTCCTTTTAGACATCATCGCTTCTCCGGCCCTCAGATATGTTCATATCCGACTTGTTATGTTCCGCTCCCCTGTTTTCATCTCTCTCTCCATTCTGTTATGTTCAGTCCACCTATTTCATCTCCGACTCCATTTTGATAAGTTCCGCTGTACTTACTAATAAGCTTTCTCCATTCTCCGTACATAGCCTTGCACTGTGCTGACTGTGGTTTCCATACAATACCTACAGTATATAAACCTCTGTAAATCTCGGTATTTCCTCAGTTCGAATATTAACTTAGTTCCTGCCCATTCTGTCTTCAGGACTTTGGTCCATCTTAGTCCTATCCTTCCTCAGGCCTAGGGATTGATTCCCTAGGCTGGAGTTTTGCCTCTCTGGCACTTACTCTCTCTGCACTCAAAGACCAACTCCTGACCAACTCCATCTCTACCTTAGGTAGTCCAACTCTGTTCATTTCTACTCCGGACCTTGTCCATAGTAGCCCTTAACTATTATTCCATAAACCCTGGAGCTATGTCCATAGTAGTTTCATTCCTTCTATGCTAGTCTCCACTCCGCTCCACCTATCTCAATCTCCGCTCCGCTCCTCCTGTCCTAATCTCCACTCCGCTCCTCCTGTCCTAATCTCCGCTCTGCTCCTCCTGTCCTAATCTCCACTCCACCCCTCCTGTCCTAACCTCTGCTCTGCTCATCCTAGTCTATTCTGCCTGGACTTTGTTCCTTGCAGTCCCTTCTCTGTTGGTCTCTATTCAGGACTTGCATGGAATAGTCCATACACTTCTCCCTACCAAGTGGATGAAACTCCGCCAGAGTTTCCTGCGCTCTTTCCGGAAGTCCCGCCTGTACTCGATCAGAACAACCTACCTCAGAAGTCCTCCGGACTTCATTGTTTTCCCACTGGACTTCCTCTGAAATTAAGGGCACATACTTGGGTAAGGGGCACAGCGCACGAGCTGAGGCCAAGCCCCTCTGAATTAGTCCCCCTTGAGCACGACCTTAACATGTTCCTCTCATGTTCTTGCGCAACTTGGATCCCTCCCAGGGACTCTATAATGGAACTCGCATGATGCTCCTGTCTTGGACCACACGTGTCCTCAAGTGTCGCATTCTTAGGGATGGAAATGGAAATGACGATGAAGCTCAACAACAAGAGGAGAACACAGTGCTAATTCCTCGGATGACTCTTGAAGCGAGTTCTGAAGAAAACCCTATTCCTCTCAAGTGCCGCCAATTCCCTGTTCGCCTGGCATTTGCTATGATGATCAACAAGGCGCAGGGTCAGAGTGTCAAGTGGGTCGGCCTTAATTTGAGCACTCCCGTCTTCAGCCATGGTCAACTCTATGTGGCTTTGTCTCGCTGCACTCACCCAGAGAGAGTATTTGCTATTTTCCCTGAACATGAACAAGGTTCAAATACAACCAATGTAGTATATAGAGAAGTCCTTAGAGGACTTACAGATCCTATTGGTGATTGATTACATACCATGTACTTTATATATAGAGAGAGCTGACTGATCTTATGCATTGTGTACTTTTATGTGGCATAGTAGATTGTACTTTTAGTTTTGTAAAAATGCTGCTCAAAAATTGTAATTGAATTGAAAATCCACCATGATTGATCAATAAGACCAAGGTGCCACAGGCACCTCCCAAAGGAGTGCGAAGCACTCCTTAAAATAAGAGTATCAAGGAAATGTCAAGGTGCTGCAGACACCCCAAAGGAGTGCTTTGCACTCCTTTGGCCTCCTGTGCCGAAGGCACAGTGATTATTAGGATGAAGCCTTGGCGCAGGAAGCTAAAAAGGAGCGCTGCATGCTCCTTTTGCTTCCTGTGCCGAAGGCACAATGGATGTGGACTCATATGACATGAGGCGTGAATACAACACTATCAACCCATAAACACATGGAGATGTGATGGTGCTTTCAGGAGAAAGCTCCCCCAGTCACCCGTATTGGTATGCCCGTGTACTGGGTATCTACCATGTAGACACTTGGCTTCAAGGTGAAACTAAACAACAGAACCTTGAGATCCTCCATGTCAGATGGCTCGCACCATTGATGTCATACAAATCTGCCATACAGCGCACTCGCCTTCCTAAATTGGTGTTTGTCAAGGAGTCAGATTATGACGCATTCGGATTTCTTAATCCCACTCAAGTGATTCGAGGAACTCATTTAATTCCTACATTCATTTTGGGGCATGGTTCAAGCTCCCTTCACCATGGAACATCACTAGCACGTCCTAATGGGGAATTAGATGACTGGGAAGCATATTATGTTGGGATGTAAGTACAATGTGTCTTCTTTGGGCTGAATGAACACTTATCATCAGAGCCAGTTTTGTTGATTGCGACATGTTCTTACAGTATACAGACCTCAGCATTGGACACCCCGTAGCTTTGCAGAGGACTGTTAGAGACTGTTGCAGCCCCCAAGCACTGGCAGAAGCTATGGATGTCGATGAAGGCAGAGGCAATGGCAAGGACAATGGTGAGGACAATGGTGAGGATGATGGTGAGGATGATGATGAAGAACTGGTGGATGTTGACCTTTCCAATGAGGAATCAGAGGAGGAAGATGATGAAGTCAAGGAAGACCCTGATGATGAGTTTGATGGCCTCAAAGAGGACATTGAGGAAGAGTTTGATGAACTCTCATTTTGAGTACAACCTTCCTAAATATGTTTGTTTGATTATATTGGATATGTTCAATCCAATATACTAGATTTGCCATGCAGCTGCCCATTGGCTTGACCGCCTCAGGTCTGTGTCTCTCAGTGGGATGAGTATGCACTGTTCACCTAATCCTACTACGCTCAGATCGACAATACGTAGTACTACTTGCACCCCAATATCATGGCCTTGGTCCCCTCATGTGTTATGTATCACATCTTCAATACTATATGCTGGCATTATTGGATTTTGAAGACACATTAGATGAAGACATGTTGAAACCCACAACATAGACTCGGACATCCTCAAGTTGGGCGGTACATAGAGTTTGAGTTGGCATTTGTAGTGGTATTGGCGTTGTTGCTAGGGACATTGCTGGCATTATTGGATTTCGGAGACGTGTTAGATGAAGACACATTGGAATCCATAGTTGGGCTTGTACACCGTTTGTACTAAGCAGAGGCAGGAGGGGCAGAGGGGTTGTGTCAGCCATCAATACATCATCAAGCAGTGTTTGAACTGCTTTGAACCCCACCAGAAGTCAGCTGCCAAACATGGATGAAGCCCCAGACTGGCCCTAGACTTTGGCCCCAGAGTCTACATAGAATAGCCCTGGAGTCGGCCAAATCCCTGGCTTTCACCATGATAGCAAGCCACTTTTGACCTTTCCAAAACTCCCTGGTGTCTCAGTGATTCGCTTTTCCAAATGATTATCTCTCTAGAGGTATGCTTGTCCTCTCCATTCGCACCTACCTATTACCAGATTCAATGTGTCGCATGCTAGAGCCTTTGCCTACCGCCGCAGTCATCCAGGAGTACTAGTAGGACTGGTTGGGGTAGTGCCATATCCTGGCGAGTGTTGAATCAAAGGCAAGTCACTAACTTTCTGGGAGTGTACCATGACATTTCATTGGACATCTCAGTTATCAGGCTCATCATATCTCGGCCTTTTCAGTCCTAGTGACAGTCGCAGTAGGGCCAACTCCATTCCTTGTTTCATATCACTTCTGCATCAAACCAAATGATGCATAGCAAATTTGAACATACCAACTTCAACCAGACTAGCCAAGGTGCACTGGCAGGTCAATGATGATATCAAATGTGAGTCTTTCCTGTTGAATTTTCAGATGCATCACGGTAATGTCATTCTTGATCATGTAACAGCGGACTTGGACTCCTCACCCCTTCAAGTTGTCATGATGTGTTTGGCCCCTTGTAGGATCAGGCCTTGCAGCAATGCCACCACTGAAATTTACATCCAGTACAGACAGGACCATGAGATACTCGCTCAACCCAAGTTGAAATCCTCATATTCATGGACTCCTGAGGACCTTGACAGGTTAGGCTACTGCAGCTATCTCGAATTTTTTGCGTTGCAGCGTGATCTTCAAGTTGATCTGAGGGTCATTTACCTCTTTGCATTCTTTTCTATTCACTGATGGCCTGCCAGTGGGACCAATCATGATGCTTCCCGCATGAGGAGTCTGTCTGTGGAGTCAAGGTCAACCTGTTCATTTACTTAGTTCCAGCCTCTTGTTCATGATATCATCAATCATAACCATTAAATTTTGGATCTTAGTATAGGAACTGGCACATGGTGGTACCTGGATCAGAAGGTCAGCATCTTACAGTAATCTTTGATGTGTCCGATTTTCATCATCCCTTAGAGTAACCTAATAAGGCTCCAGAAAATTATCTATAAATGCTCGCATCAGATCAGGGTTGTGACTATCTAAAAGGCTCAAGACAGACTACTAAGTAAGACTTGAGTCAGTCTACCAAGTAAGGCAATTTTCCTCTGTCTATTTGGGAGCAATTCATCAAAGGTTCTTAGGTCATTCGCATAATCCGCAAGTACTATAAGATGACCTCGTAGATGCTTTTATCCCTCAGTTACCCTCCTGCCCTCTTTCCACACATCTGTTCCTTTGGATTATTTCTACGCATGCCATCTGAAAATCACAGTGCATCTACACTGCCGCCAGCTCCTTTTGAGTCATTGCTTTCAAGTTGTGTCCAAACATCACCTCATGCTAGAGCAAAACAAAGAATCACTGCCCTATTGGAGGAGGTCGAAACCTTGAAGCAAGACAAAACAATAAAACAAAGGTGCGGACAGCATTTCTTGACTTCACATGGTGATTTTGATGTATGATTGTCACTAGGAGGACAACCTACTATGTTTCACATGGACGAGCAATTCATCACATGGTTACCCTCTACACTCCCATAGATGACTTGGTAGCTGAAAATGATTGGCATTGTGAAGACAGTGTCGGCGACTCTACTCCAGAGTACGTATTCAAGTTCTTTTTGTTCATGTTGTTCACGCAAAGATACAGGCAAAACCAGCTTCAATGTGGCTATGTTGAACTCATCAAGATATTGCCATGGATTCATGACAAACTGGCAAGCCTTGACTCCGAGGAGTTGGAGGACATGCTTTGAAAGGTTTTTCTCAATCTCAGTTTGTCATACTTCTTGTCCATTTTCCATTTAGCTCAAGCGTGGCATGGACTCAGCTCATGGCAATGATACAGGAACCTTCAAGGAACTCATAGCCTCATGGGTGAATATCAAATTTAATCCAACTCCACTCATCAGGCCCGATGACAAACACCTCAAGGTTTCGCAAACAATGCATCTGGTAAACTCCTCTGCCCAGCCAAATGGTGCTGGGAGGACCCAGTGTGAGTGTTTGTGTCTTTGTCATGCACATTGCTAATATTATAACATTACGTCTAGTGTTAGGGCTGGTATCTGTGACCGTACAACCGCTTTCATCATCTCTGAGAACTCATGGCCATCTTTCCTGTATGAAGCCTACCAAGCCAATGCCAATAATCTGGAGCATGGTCTTTTTAAGTCAAATTTGTTGGTGATGGTGAGCAGCGTATATTTTACAACTGGTTCACAGCTCATTGTACTTCAGGGATTTAAGGCAATATTTACTTCCCCTTCCTCCACCAATGAAGTAGACAGAGATGGTAATAGTGCTGATGTCATTGAGAACAATTGATGCGCACAGAAATGATCAGATCAAGCTAGGGTAAAGACATGTGTTGCTTCTATTATAGGCATGAGGAAGGTGACACCTCGCGCAATTGCATATGCAGCTTGTCAGGTAAGCCATCACAATATTAAGTTGCCTTTGACTATGGAGCCAAAATTTGATTGTGCAGATCCGATTTGCACTTTCTAACATCACGTCCTGGCACACCATTGATGGGGACTTTGACTATCAAATATTCTGGGACAACATTATGGAGTTCTTTGAGGACCCCCCAGGTCCAGCGGCACAGGCCAGGGTGACAGCTCTCCTTGAGTGGTGGACTAGGTAAGCCAATGACTGTCATTGACCCACCTGGATCACTAATTTCTTGGGCAGAAAAGTTTTTGGAAGAAACCATCAGGGTGACTTGACAAGCAATGTTATCTCTCAGATGTCTGTCAGCACCCTAGCTGCCCAGAGACAGGAAATGGAGGACGCCGTGTTTTGACTAGTTGTTTGATATGTACCACTTCTATGTCGCCCTGTCTTTGATGCATCACTATCGCTACTATGATTAATACAATGTTTCAATCTGCATATGAACTATCCAAATTTCATGTTCCTGTTATCCGAAGCTTGTTCCGTCTGTGAATTGCCCTGCATACAACAATTGGGCCCACACTTTACATGACAAGATTGATGTTTACATTGTCCAAAATACATCTACTGCTTGATATGTCACCAAATCACCCTCGTATGTGGCAAGATCCAACATCATACATGATCAGTGATTTGAGCAACTCTGTTTGTTTTTCAGATAACTGGTCATATCAAAAGCAATGCTGCATGCTGCTTATCAGTTCATGGAAGAATTATTTTGTTATTTTATGTATACATGTCTCAAGATGCACAAGAAGAGAGAGTAGGATGGCCATGCGCCACTGGAGCAGAATGGCTCTTCACCTCAAAATACAGAATGACCTGTGATGAGGCACATACCATGAAGTCAGACAATGACTCCCATAAGTCCAAAGAACCCTACAGCTTGTTGAACACTGTTCACAATGATGACCTTGTCAATATCACAGCAACAACGCCACAGTGCAGAAATTTCGGGCTTAACAAGAGGATGGTGCAAGCAGAAAATAAATTGTTGTCAGTCACACAGTGAGCATATCGACATCCTCTGGAAGGTACTTGCTTACAACACACTTTGAAAAATTGACCCATCAATGATAGATGTTGAACATTCCAAACAGATGTCATCAAAAGTCAATGCGCGACAAAAGTTGAGTTGTCACTCATGTATTGAACACATATGCTGCTTCTAAAGGTGACACTTTTTTGCACAGATCCCCAATCAATGTCGAGCAGACAATGATCCGACATCTTGAACTTTGCTTTCACCATGGTACTTGTGGTTCACCTGGCTCAAGCATTATTTTTGCAGGTAATTAATGCATTATTGTTGACCAGAACACACCTTGTCGTTTTCTTTCAACTCGAAATGTTTCTTGTAGGGTTCTCAGTCTAGCGCAATATTATTTGCATTTGCCAAAAGCTGATCAAAATGCCCCAACTTGCTCTGTGGGGGCAATCTGAAAATCACATGCCTTGATGTCAGGCTCTGAAGACTTTGGCAGCATAAGAATTCACTAGCAGTATTTTGAGTCTGATACCAAACCATGCAAAACTGAAATCATGTTAGATGAGACACTATGTGCACAACTGTGCTGTTACTATGTGTTTGGAACTCGGCATCCATCAAGTAGTGATATCTACTTTAATTTGTATTGGGACATCATTTGTGCTCAATGAAATAAATTATTTGATGGATGGTTCGATCAATAAACATGCAGCATGCATGACTCTGTTGTTATGGTCTTGTTGCAACACCTACACATACCTTTTACACTCGAGCAAGTTGCATTCATACTATAGTACAGTTGCTGATGAGTATCAGGTTACTTTTTCAAAAATTTAATTTTTCATGCGACACTTTTCACCCACTCAGGATTTCCCACGACATGCACTTCCATTTTTGGTAACTCCGTGCAACAACAAACAGTAACAACAGGTACCCAAGCTCACTGTTGAGGACAGTGAGCTCAAATACCTGCTCAATCCTTCACATTTTACCATAATTCTTTTTGTAGACATAAATATATTCATAAATGTGTCACTACTAGCACATTAATCACACTATATTGGCCATAACTCTTCCTGTATACACATATACTACTGTACTACACAGCCAATTGAAATAAACATAGAATCCATGTTTTTTCTGGGAGTGTAGGTGCACTAAGGCCCTGGGTATTTCCACTTTTGTTGCTAGTGCTGCCAAAGTCCAGTTTAGTCCAGTTCTTTGGGCAAATTTTCTGAATGACAAACCAAACCACAGGTTCAGGTTCAGCCATTTGGCCAAACCCTGGATCAAATGTCACTGAACATGTTTGGGAGGTCCAGTTCACATTTGAACCAGGTTCAACCACCAAACTATAAGCTTGTAGAAGGATGTCAGTTGTGTCATAGTCTCATAGAGGTCTCTCCACGTGTCTTTGTGTAATTGATATCTAAGCTCCACCATGCCATTCCTAATATGACGAACACCATGTGCAAATGCCCAGTGCATGTCAGCAACTGCTGACATGGCTCAGACAAATACAGATGACAGATGAGAGCAGGAAGAGGGAAGAAGATAAAGAGAACAAGGATCACAAGCAATTTTGCAGAAGGACTGCAGTTTCATGTCCACCACTCCTGCCAGCCATTTTAGATGCACAGTCTTTCGAGGATAAGTGACTATTCTCTCTGGTATGGAGTTAATTAATGTGGCTGTTGTGTAATGGTAGTCTGATGTGCATACTCCACATAGTTTTTTGAATAGTGTCTTCTGCTTCACATATGGAGACATACTGCTGACACAACTCTGCAGATAAGTTAAGTACATTTGAGTTGTGAATGAATATGCCAGGGCTCACCTTGTATCTGTGCTTTGGGAGTATTGTCCAGTTTGGACAACATACTGTAGAGATACAACACTAACTTTGTCATGTGTCACAAGCCACCATGAATTGAAGCTATTCAGTGTGACCATCACACTGATTTTTTGAAACTGAAGCTATATTGTGACATGCGGTAAATTCAATAAAAAAACATATAGAGTGCCTCAATGAGACCAAAAGTCAGTGTACATCCTATTCACAATCCATCTACACTTTCCACGCCCACAATTTACCTTTGGAATGCTGTCAGCTTCGCCATCAATATCACCCTCTCCAATATCATAGATTTTGGATGGTGTTGCAGAGGCAAGACTGCCATTAGCAACATCCAACTTGCAACCGGGATAGGTTTGTAATATCTCTGAAGCCAGATAGTCAGTTAATGTGTCCAGAGGCACATCACTGGCATCAAGACCATTTTCAGTTTCGTCAAATGGAGATTCATCACCATCATCCTCTGCTGCCACCTCAGCATCAATGGCAAGACCACACCCAGTGTTGCTTGACAGCTTACAGGCAAAGCAATGTGCAGCAATAGCAAAGTACCAACAGAGATCCACCATCAACGATGGTGACGATGGCAATGCAATATGTCACACCTGACTGAAGCTATTTTGGTCCAGTCACAGGTCACACCAACATTTGAAGCTATGAAGCTAAGTGTATGATGGTCACGCCTGACTCTGGTTGAAGTTAGTGTCGTATCTCTACAGTATGTGTGTATACAGGAAGAGTTATGGCCAATATAGTGTGTATGTGCTAGTAGTGACACATTTATGAATATATTTATGTCTACAAAAAAAATTATGGTAAAATGTGAAGGATTGAGCAGGTATTTGAGCTCACTGTCCTCAACAGTGAGCTCGGGTACCTGTTGTCACTGTTTGTTGTTGCACGGAGTTACCAAAAATGGAAGTGCATGTCGTGGGAAATCCTGAGTGGGCGAAAAGTGTCGCACAAAAAATTAAATTTTTGAAAAAGTAACCTGATACTCATCGGCAACCGTACATAGTCATCCCGAGCTAGTAAAATTGTTTTGTGTGAAGACCAATTGATATCCATATGTACCACGGGGAACTTCGCTGAAGTGTCTTTCATTTTAGCACAGCGAGACCTCCCTCCTTGACCCTCTCAGTCGCAGTATTGATTTTTTCGTCGAGCCATCTAAGTGCAAAAGCTCGCAAAGTAAATAGTACTACTGGGTTAGTGTACTTTTAAATTCGTCTTTCCTCGACAATGCCATATATTCCCATGTGAAAGCGGTCAGCAAATTTATGAGGATTGTTGCGATGCTTTACTTTACATCGCTTTATATACTATTCTCATTTGTTCACCGATTCACTGATGTCTATACACTGCTTGATGTCCGCTCTGTAATCCGGGGCACATTGTTCATGATTGGCTGCCCTTCACAAAGTTGGCCTTGATAGTCCTATCAAGGCCATTTTACCTCATCCTGGCAATCGGGCTAAGGCTTTTATTGTTAGCGATGGTTCAGCGAAAAGCAGTCTCGTGGATTGCTCAAATAAGATCATTGACTAATTCCCGACACTCCTCGATGCCGGCCTCTACTCTGTAACGGTGTCACTTACCATCCTTCGTAACGCTCTGACCGTTTCTCTCACTCCTGTCCAACTCTTATTGAACTCATTTGTTACCATAGCTCTAACTACTATACAGCGCCTCTCGGCCGATATGTATGCTACCCGTCTTTATCCCTTAGCTAGAGCTCCC
>MU179310.1:670317-700621 GCA_016767475.1 Suillus weaverae
AGCGCATGAAGCACGAGTGTGAGACAATAGAGTGAACATACGAGACAAGGGTATAAGGTTTGATGGCTTAGTGCGTGCTTGTTATTCCAACACTCCCCCTCAAGCTGCACGTAATCCGAGTTGCGAAGCAAAATGCTTGACCTTGGGTGATGGTAGCGCTTTCGTAAGAGTATCAGCGACCATGTCAGCAGTAGGACAGTAGATGAGTCGGAGTTTCCCTTCCTCTATGATCCAGCGGATGAAGTGAAATCTGATGTCGATATGCTTGGTGCGCGCGTGATACTGATGATCTTTGGTCAGGGCGATGGCTGATTGGTTATCGGAAAAGAGGGTGGTGGGTTCTGTGAGTGGTTTGAAGATCTGTCCGATGAAGGATCGAAGCCATAGTGCTTCTTTCGAGGCATGTGTCGCAGCGATGTACTCGCTCTCCGTCGTCGAGAGTGAAATGATATCTTGGCGTTTAGACGACCAAGAGACTGCTCCTCCATCAATCAAAAAGGCGTACCCTGAGATAGCTCTCCGATCTTCCCCCATGCTCCCGTCAGCATCTGCGTATCCCATCAGAACATTCTCAACTCCCCCGTAAGTCAGCTTCAGAGTGGTCGTTCCTAGGAGGTAGCGATAGATTCTGCGTACAGCATCCCAGTGAACTTGGCCGGGGTTGCTTGAGAAGCGAGACACAGTGGTAACTGCGTAGGAGATATCGGGGCGAGTGCCGAGAGATGCATACATGAGTGAACCTACAGCTTCTCGGTAGGGGATATGACGCATGGCAGCGTGTTCTGCACCGGTGGCTGGCGACTGTCCAGAATGAAGCTTTGTGCTGGGCTCCATGGGGTTTGATACTGGCTTGAGTTCTTCGAAATTGAAACGACGAATGATAGAGTCGAGATAGGCTTTCTGGGATAGGGAAAGGGTTCTGTTGTCGCGATTCCGGGTGACTTCGATACCTAGTAGCCAATGCAGTTCTCCTAAGTCAGTGATTTCGACGAAGGTGCGTATCTTGTCCTTCAGCTGGGTGATGAGCTCCATGGAAGACGCTGCAATGGTGCAGTCATCGACGTGGACGACGACAACGGTTAGTTCGTCAGATGCGGAGCGTGAGAAGAACACAGCTTGGTCGACATCGCATTGAGTAAGTCCAATCTTATCCACCAATATCTCTACCAACTTCTGATACCATCTTCTTCCACTCTGCTTTAATCCATATAAAGTCTTCTTCAATCGGCAAACTTTCGTTGGGTGTTCCTTCGACTCAAAACCGGGAGGTTGGCGCATATGGATGACTTCGTTACCGGTGAGTTCTCCATTCAAATATGCACCCTTGATATCAATTTGGTGTAGTTCTAGGTCCAATCGGGCGGCGAGTGCGAGAGTCGTTCGGATAGATGAGAGGGTAGCAACTGGGGCGTATGTGTCGAAGAAATCGACACCTGGGACCTGTGAAAATCCTTGGGCGACAAGTCTCGCTTTGTGGCGAATAACGTTTCCAGCGGCATCCTTCTTCGCTCGGAAAACCCACTTGGAGCCTACAAGATTAGCACCAGAAGGTAAGTCTGCGAGTTCCCAAGTTCCAGCTGTCTTTAGGGTAGCTAACTCTTCTCGTATACCTGCCTCCCACTGTGCCCAGTCAGGGCGACCTTTTGCCTCTGCTAGAGTGCTAGGTTCGAGGGCTTCAGCTTCTGCGATCTTTTCTCCGAGTGCCATGGCATAGTCGAGCGAGCAAGGTTCATCGTCTGAGTCCTCCAAGATGGCCATGAGATGTTCTACTACATTCTCCCCCTCATTCAGTGTTTCTTCGGCGGTTGGGGGCAGTTGGACGCCTTTAGGTACAGTACCAGTTTCTTTGATAATATCAAGCACTCGTTGACTCGGTTTTCGGACTCGCTTAGCAACCATCTCAAGTATCGGCGAAGCTGGAAGGGTGGGGATTTTGGGAGGATTGGGGGCCTTTGGAGTTTGTGGGGTTGGTGTTGGCGCATTGGGTTGTTCTTTGGGGATCTGTAGTGGAGGCGTTATAATCGCGTTAGGTGCGTCATTATCTTCCTCCCCCTCGCGATGTAACGACTCAACGTGGGACGGATCCCAATAAACGTTGCGTTCAACAGAGACTGTTCGTTTGGTTGGCCAGTAAACTCTGCATCCATTCGCGCTGTTTTCATCGATGCCAACCCACCGTCCTTCGACGACTCGGCCACCAAGCTTACTCCCGTCTTCAACACGTACCCAAACAGTGGATCCCCAGGGACGAAGTCTCCGAAGGTCAGGTTTCTTGCCTGTGGCAGCCTCGAGGGGTGTACCGCCATCAAGTGCTTTGGTAGGGGTACGATTTTTCAACCATACTGCGTGGCGAACGGCCTCTCCCCATAGGCTGCGTGGGAGCCCACTGTCGTGCAACATCGCACGGACTTTCTCGAAGAGTGTGCGATTGAGTCTTTCAGCTACCCCATTATGCTGCGGGGTATCATGCACGGTGAGTTTCTGTTGCGTACCGGCAGCTTTAAGATGACTGGTGAACTCTTTGCTCAGGTATTCTCCACCTCTATCAGAGTGAAGGACCTTGATATGGGCGTCATGCTGAGTGCGGCACCAAGCTTCGAAGTCCTGATAGGCGGAGAAGGCTTCACTCTTGCGACGAAGAAGGTGGATGTAAGTCAGCCTCGTCTTGTCATCCGTGAAGCTGATATAGTAGCTTCGTCCTCCCAAGGTGGCAACAGGCGCGGGGCCCCATAAATCGGTGTGTACTTCTCCCGCAAAATCTTTTGCTCGTTCACCCTCTCTAACCTTGGCAACAGGCTTGCGTGTTGCCTTGGCATACACGCAGGATTCACAGAACGTGGTCTCCCCAGAGGATAAGTCAACCTTGACACCGGAGACAAGCCCATTCTCGGCTAGTCGTCGTGCAACGGATGGGGCGATATGCCCCATGCGTTTGTGCAGCTCCATGACGGTGATAGTCTCCACCGCAGCATTTGTGCTGTTGCCATCGGCTTGATGGACAACACGATAGAGCCCACGCCCGGACTTGGGAATTTGTCCCACAACTTCCTCAGTGGGATCGCGGATTACGCACGTGCCATCTGCAAAAGTGACGGAGTATCCAAGCTCGTCAAGACGTCCGATTGATACGAGGGTGTAACCAACAGCGGGGGAATAGAGGACTTCAGTGAGTGTCAGTTTTGAAACATCTACACCGTTAGGTACTTCAATGACAAGTTCTCCAATTCCAGTTGCATCAAAACGCTGCTTATTTGCGGCTGCAAAAGTCTTAGGCGGGATGGGGGTGAGAGATTTGAACTGCTCGCGATATGGCGAGATATGCCTCGTTGTGCCAGAGTCGTATAGTTCGACAACAGCGCCATCCTTCTGCTCAACGGCTACCTTGGCGGCGACTTCCTCACAGCTGTCTGTGTCGCTTTCACTGTGTATGGCTGCTGGTTCCATTTCCCAGTCGCTCATATGAGGTACGTCATCCTCGTCTATCTCCGAAAACCAATCTTCATCGGTGCTGATGAAGTTTGACCGTTCTTCGGCATCGTCATCTGACGACTCGGTGGAAAGAAGGCTGGGGATTGAGCAGAATGAGGCGGAGTCGACCGCAAATACAGCGTCGTCCTCAGAGTCTTCCTCTGCTGCTGCATTGGCAGAACCTTTGGTGCCAGCATTGCTGCCAGGGTTCTTTTCTGGTTCGGGGCAGTCTGCTTTGAAGTGTTCGCGAGATCCGCAGTTCCAGCATGGCGGGCGTTGACGCCCGCCAGTGCTCTTTCCATTCTTTGACCCTTTATTGCCACGGGAACCACCCCGTCCACGTTGGGGCGCATCCGTCGAAGCCATTGCTTCGTTATCTCCAGAAGCACGGCTGGAGTTATTTCCTCGCGCGGAACGACCGTCCTTGCGATTTCGGCGTTCTGACTCCTCGATGATGAGAGAGATTAGAATGTCTGGGGCTATGGTCTGGGTGGTGCTGTAGAGCCGAGCTGTAGCTAATTGTCCAGAGGCGAAGCTAGCGAGGTGGTTTGGGAGGGATTGAATGATTGTAGATCGGTAATCTTTCTCTTCAATGTCAACACCCACTGCTGATAACTCGTCTCGTTTCATGCGCAGTTCGTCTAAGAACTGGCGTACATCGCTACCGGCAGGACACTTCGACTCGAGGAACTTTGTTCGAAGGTCGGTTTGCGCATACGCGCCCTTCTCTGTGTACTCACGTACAATCTCTGCCCACATAGATGCGACACTATCGAAGTTTCGAATGCGCAGTGCCGTGGAGTCTGGGATTCTTTGGGTGAGTAGGTGCTTTGCAAGGTTCTCGTTCTTCCGCCACTTTTCTAAGGCAGTTACTTCTGTAGCGCTTACAGGTGAGGCTGGACGGGGACACGACCCGTCGAAGAACCTCCATAACTCCTTGGCCTCGACAGCGACTTGAAAACGCAACGAGAATATGGCCCAGTTTGTACCCTTGATATCGAATTTGGGTACATTTGATGGGAGGGTATCAGTGGTGACCGGAACGGCAGTGGACATTGCAGCAATGGATCGTTTAGCAGGGAAGGTGAGACGTGTAGGTTAATCTTTAGAGCTCAGGGCTCATAACCTTTTAGCTTAGTACAAGCTTCTCGCGTGGATCTATTAAGAACAGATACACTCAGATCGAGCACGCGGATGTGAACGTCTATCAATATTCACCTATTAAGAACAGATACACTAAGACTAGTTAGCAAAGGTGAATATGTGTGAAAACAAAGTGTCATACCTCAGATCGAGCACGCGGATGTGAACGTCTGAGGTATCAAGTCCAATATACACTGGTTAAATAGAGAAAACGGGTCTTGTTAGAGATAAACGAGACTGAAACATACATAATGGTACACCTGGCGCTGGCCAAAGCAGTCAATAGAGTCACAAGTACAAAAGGTGAATCAACATATAAGAGCGCATGAAGCACGAGTGTGAGACAATAGAGTGAACATACGAGACAAGGGTATAAGGTTTGATGGCTTAGTGCGTGCTTGTTATTCCAACATGTACAACTGAATTTCAGTGATTTCTTGAATCCTCGCATTGAAATAGTGCTATATTAACAAACATGACACCAGCCTGTCGCCAGCCATGGAAGTTGCCACCAGTCTTTGCTACCTCCATACAAGTAACCACCAGTCTTCCCGCACCCATGCAAGCCTCCGTAAGACTCGCTCGAGATTACAAGAAATTCACCTTTCAGCTGCATTCATGTCAGATCGCTACAAGACCAGATAATATGAATGACAGACAGGTGTGCTGATATAAGCTTCACAAGGCCACATATGATCATATACACTACGTGTTGTTTTGTTGATGTTAGGCTTACTTCTTCTGTCGCGGAGAAGCTGCCCTCATCTAGCTTGTAGGAGATTTTTTGGTTGGATCTTCGGAGAGCACCAACAAGCACTGGCCGACTCTTCCTTGGAGATATTCCTATCGAGCAGACGTTGTGTTGCGGAATACAGACAACGAATCTGAGGCGTACTTCTTCCTCGGAACCCTCTATACACTGCTTGATGTCCACTCTGTAAACCGGGGCACATTGTTCATGATTGGGCTGCCCTTCACAAAGTTGGCCTTGATAGTCCTATCGAGGCCATTTTACCTCATCCTGGCAATCGGGCTAAGGCTTTTATTGTTAGGGATAGTTCAGCGAAGAGCATTCTCGTGGATGGCTCAAATAGGATCGTTGCCGGCCTCTACTCGTAGTGAGTACATAACCGATTCGCATCTGCTCTCGCCTGACTGAAGCTTAAATGTGTCTCCAGTCAGTCGTCGTAACCCATTCAAGTATCCGTCGGGTCGGGGTTTCGCACCTATTTTCCCCGTCCGTAAGTCCAAACGTTCAAAATCTGTCAATCCGATTCTGATAACACTTGCAACGGTGTACTTTCAAGATTCAGAATAATCCAAAACTCACCGGCGTCTAGACAAAGCACCTGCATGTACGAGCTCAATCTGCCGTGCTTATAGGTTATGGGCCTTGTTTGCCCAATACTAAGCAATGAGTCGCGGATATCTCTGGACTTGAAAAAGTTGCACGTCACTACCAGATCACTTGTGCTGAGACCGTTGGTGATGCAGGAGATCGTGGCGTTCTTGGAGGTGAAGTTCACCTGCCCCTTTCGCCGGCAGAGGAACAAGTTACTAGTTGGCAAGACTGCGACACGAACCTTATCCTGCGCTCCTTTGAATTACCGTATAGCACGACGCACCATGAAACGAAGCCAATGGACTTGCGCGAGGGTCAGAGCTGTAGCCTGAGAGTTTCCAGTGAGAGAGATCGACAAAACATGTGAATAGATATGTATATTCGAGCCGCCGCGATCTAGTACAGAGTAATACGTCACAATTCAAAGAGCGTGAATCGCGTGAACGCCGACGCCCGTTAATCAGGAGAACTGCCAAACGAGGTTATCGATATCGCACTGGCCCTTGATATCGCCGCGACGTATATTTATCTGGGCACTTTGTAACATCATTTTAACGCACGTGCACGGAGTCGAGGTTAGCTCTTCCGAAACCCTACTTGGGACAACCATCATGGTCTGACCAACTACCACTTTGTTGCAGTCCCCTTTCTTGAGCTTGAACAATAAACGACCATTAAATGAAGGTCAGGCTGCCCATATATCCTTTCTGCCAATCAGAACTTTTACCGACGCTATGATCTACAGTTCGGCAAACAAATCCAGGCAGAACAAGTCCCTGGATGGTCTGCATACTATCTGGACTACAAATTCCTTAAGAAGATCATTTCGTCCCTTACTGCTAATCGACCTGCGTCCGAAGCCGCTGCATTAGCCCTTGGTGTCCGCCCAGCCGATATCTTGAAACCTATTTCACAGGATAGCACCCCAGCAATCCGAGTGCCAGTATCGGCCCAACCAGACACCTCAATTCTGGTCGAGCTGATAGCGCAAGATGAGCCGGAGGAACCACCTATATTGTCTGCCCTTCAACAGGACGACGATCGTGGTTCTGACTTCCAGGCGCACAAAGCCGCTTTCTTCTTCAAGCTAGAGCGTGAACTGGAGAAGGTGTGTTTGTCACCAAAGTGTATACTACACGAGGCTTAGTGTCATCGGGTCATCCAAGATCAATACATTCTACCTGCAGAAAGAAGCAGAGCTGAAGCTCCGGTTGGAGACCCTGCTCTCCAAGAGGCGTGCCGCAGCAATGCGCGGGCTCCCTGATACGTCCGAGGAAACTACTGTGAACCATGTCGAGTGGAGTGCTGTCGAGGAGGGCTTCCGCCTCCTTGAAAGGGATCTTGGAAAACTCCAGGTACCTCAATGATCACACGACTGTTTTGTGTCACCCTGAACTAACTCCTTTCAGCAATTTATCGAAATGAACGCAACAGGATTCAGGAAGATTTTGAAGAAATGGGATAAGAGGTCGCGGTCTACAACGAAGGAACTCTACCTCGCTAGGCAGGTTGAAGTCCAACCAGTCTTCAATAGGCAGGCAAGTGACGTAATTTCTTGGTTTGCCATCGAAGTGTCCTGATGTATTTTGACAGCTCATATCAGAGCTGTCTGATACTGTAGCATCCTGCCTCCTGGATATCACGGACCTATCTGCTAGCTTGAAGCTTGAAGGTCCGGCTGCCCATGATGTCGTGAGCTTCATCGAGAAAAATATGTACGCAGGACCGTTCCACGATTTTGAACATGATTTGCGAAAAGCCGTGGAGAACTCGGATGAAGCCTCTATCAAGGATCTTGTTCACCACTCGGATCTTCTTGGCATACAGAATGGAGGTAGAATCAATGTCACGCGCGTGCTGTGGAGGGTTATCGTCGATGCGCCACCTGAGTTAGCGGATTTAGTACTTGCCAGCATCACGGTCCCATTCGACTTCGATTTCGTTGACGATATCAATGAGCGATCGTGCATCCACGAAGCAGCTGCCGCGGGGGCTCTTCGCCTCGTCAATATGTGCTTGGAGAAGTCGTCACAACCAGAGAAGCTTGATGTTTACGGTCGGTCTGCCATGCATTACGCGGCGATGCATGGGTACGCGCATGTCTGCAAGCGGCTTTTGGAAGCTTCCATACCTCCACACATTCTCGATGTTGACAATTGCAGCCCTCTGGTCTATGCCACCTTGCGGGGAAGTCCGGAATGTGTACAAGTGCTGCTGTGCGACCAGTGCATCTCGCCATCATTCACTGCGCCGAATGACAATCTAATTCCTTTGGCTTTGGCCAGTGAGCGTGGACATCTGGAAATCGTGTCTCTTCTTCTGAAAAGAGGGGCGCGTTGCATGCCAAATAGCAATGGCGAATACCCTATACATCTTGCCGCACGGGACGGTCATGCCGAGGTTGTCAAGCTTCTTCTGGGCCATGGAGGTTGTGATACTCCAGACAAGTACCACGAGTGGACGCCCCTTTTTCACGCCGCGCGCCAGGGTCGCGCATCTTGCCTTCGAATTCTTCTGGAAGCTGGTGTTCGAATGGACTTGACTGATGAAGTAGGACATCAGGCGGTTCATTATGCGGCCTGGTATGGGCATCGAGAGTCTGTAGAAATCCTTATCGAAGCTGCGGCGAAAGTACCCCACGCCACAGAAATCGTTAGTCTTGGCCCGAAGTCTCCCCTGGATAACGCAGAAATGCAAGTGGATTCCGAGTTTGACCAGATTCCTTCGTTATCACTTCCTCCCCCGATCATGCCGCATCGCGTGTACGGGCATAATTATCTGGACAGGAACTATCTCGTCGAAGTTACCGTCAACAATAACCTTTTCCAAGGCGCGGGTGTAACACTCCACCCTCGTCTGACTAGCTCTATCATTGCGCCCAATCTGTCACTTCCATCTTCAAAGCCCCTGAAAATGGTAATTACCGCTGGTCCTGGCGTCAATGCTGCTCCGTACAGTATTCTATTGCCTCAAAGGGAAGACTGTGATGTGTTTGTCTTCCAATCCCCGTCGCTGACAGGGTTGAGCTTGGAATTCTCGATATACCCCAATTTCGGAACCAAAACGATTGGGCGTGCGATTGCTCATCCATCGGTTTTCCAAGGCCGTGATGGCATATCAGATGTAACACTTCCTATCCTTGACACTCGTCTTCATAGTATCGGAGAAGTAGGCTTAACTTAGCCATTACCTTGCCAGGCGCTCAGTTGACCATTCATTTCAGGTTACTGTCTCAATCAATGTCATAACACCATTTCAAGGTGTTACGTTGGAAGTGGGCGGGGCGGTGGAAACCTACTGGAAATCAATGGCAATACCCAGAAGCACACCTTCCAATTCGCAAACGTCATTGCCGTGGCAGCAATCTCCCAGCTCGCTGGATTCGACATATACGTCACCCTCAATACATCCCAACGCCGCCTCCCCGTTACACACATTAACCTTATCATCATTGATCGGGAATCACGTGCATATCACCGTACAAGTCACGCGCGACCTGCATTCTGTAATATTCGGCGACTATCTTCTACCAGAGGCCTCTTTTGACCTTGGTGTTTCCGATGTCGATCTGGAACAGTTCCAGGCTTTGGCAAGTCGTTTGGAGCGCGACAATAAGTCGCTTAAAAAAGCAGTATCTGCGCAAGAATGGTCCAGAATGCTGTCACACAGTATGGTTACTCTTGCAGATGTCATGCAGGTTTGGGCCTAATTTTGCAATGCCCGATCGTTTCATTGAAGTAATTTGCTTTGCAGGTTCTTCCTACGCAGCTCGGCCTTACGTTAGAGCTGGCTCTGCCTGCCAGGCGCCGAGACCATGGTTCCATCAGACGTCAAGTGGACCTGAATGAAGCTGTTGATAGCGTGCTGCGCACGATCCGGCAGACTTCTTCGGCTTTAGGTGGAGCGTTCGCTCGTCGCCGAATTGCCCTCACTTCATTTTCGCCACAAGTCTGTGTAGCACTGAATTGGAAACAACCAAATTGTCAGTGTTTCCCCGACTCGTATATGGAGCTAGATCTTATCTTATTGTATGACCAGATCCGGTGTTCTTTTCATCTCAATGCGGTCAAATTGACCAGGGGCAGCGAGCGTCGACGAGATACCGTGCTGATGATATAAGTCCCGGATGTCGTTATTGGTCATCCAGTGTAGCTGCCGGTGTCGACTTTGCAAAGCGAAATAACCTTTTGGGTGTTTTCTTCGATCCGAAATTATTGGTGAGATACCAACTACGTGACGCCAGGACTTCTCTCACCTCGTGATGTAATTCAAGTTGCAGGTCCCTTCGCTGATTCGAGGAATCAGGGATGCTGGCCTTGTAGTTGGCTTCTGCGACAGTCCGCTGGCCATCGCTGAGCCGTTGGAAGGTAAAAATGTGGACGCATACATTCATGATGGCATCGTAGTATACATGGACCATTCTACGAGCGATCAGTTTTGATGCACAGCTATATCTAAGTTCTAGGGGTACATTAACAGCTCCACGTGTGTAAGTAAACTCATTAGGTGTTGTTGTTTGAAATTGCAGTCCATGAAGTATGCAAAATAATTCATCTGGAAGAATGTACGGGTGTGAGCGAAGGGAAGAACATCTGCCGCTTTAAACGGATGCTTTGTATAGAGTGGCATATGAACCACCTTTCTTCAATAGGTCATCGTGACTCCCGAACTCAGTTATTGACTGCGCACGACGAAGGGGCGTTAGGCCGTGAGACTCGCCACGCGGTGATTGACTTACCCCATTTTCCATCATTGCAATTTTGTCCGCCCGACGGGCGGTCGACAAACGATGAGTGATGAAAATCACTGTTTTGATTCTTTCGCCTTTGGGGGAGCGAGAGACCTTATCGATAGTGTCAAAAATTTTGTTTTGAGCACAACCGTCCAATGATGACGTCTACCCTCGGAAATGAGTTGTGAGCAGTGTGGCAGGAATGGAATACACTCACAGGTTCATCAAACAGCAAAAGATCAACTTCCGGTCGATCTGCGCGCATGAATGCCCGAGAAATGGCTATTCTCTGCCACTGAGAATACACTCAGTTCAAGAATGCCTGTATGGCAATAGGCGAACTTACCTCGCCACCAGACAAGCCATGCTGCAACCGCGAGGACATACCATGACATGAACCTGACGCTGGTGAGTACGGCATGAACTCAAAACCCGAGGCATCCAGCTTGGTTTTCATTCCGTTTGGCAATGCGCCTACAAATGTATCTGAACCACCAAGGCGCATGGCGTGTTCAATAGCCGCAGGCGACTGCATATTTTGAACACAGCCCAATCCAACGTTTTCTCTGACGGTCGAGCTGTATTTAGAGAACCCCTGGAAGACGGTCGTGACATGCCGGTGGTAATCGCTCGGAGTTAACCGACGGATGTCCAGACCGTTGACAAGGAGATCACCTTGGTCGAAATCTATAATTCGCAGCAGCACCTTGGCAAGGGTGGACTTCCCTGGACATCTTTTGATGAGCGCTACATGAATGAAATTTCTGGCGGAACTTGCCTGAGCCATTGTACCCGACTATTGCAAGACTTTCACCAGCTTCTAGACTAAAGGTGACATCTTTTAGTGATGGCTCCTTGCTTCCTGGATATGTATATGACAGATGTCTGTTGCGGAAATAGAAGGTAAAAACACTTGTAAGGGCAGATTGTTTCAAATACCTCGCTTCAATCTTCATGCCATTAGGTATACTAGGATAAATTTCCGCGTCTTCGCTCAGAGGTGTCAGTCGAGGTTCAATGTTCATGGCGGCGCAAAAGGCACCCATGAAAAATATTCCTTGGAATGCCATGCGGGCTGTATTGACCAGGTTTCCAACAGTATAAACCACCGACTGAATTGAGCTCCGATACAGTGCTAGTGATCCCAGTGACGCAGATGAGGACTGAAACATCAGGAACATTGGAATCTGCGAAACATTGACACTTTTTGTTGACCATAGAAAGAGCGGCAACTCACATTCTGAAGCGCGAACAGCAGGTCGGATACATTTATCTGGTGCAGTATTTGTGACAATGAAGGCTGATTAAGTGGCGACAAATGCTCGTCATACATCATTGCCTTGCGAGCATTTGCCCAGGAATGCAGTATCCATGGTCCAAGTCCAAAGAGCAGGACTTCCGGTCGATGGGTGTCATTATAGGCTAGATTTCTGAGCTTCTCCTGGCGTTCCGCGGTACGAGCCTCTTTGCTTGTATAAGCCGAGTCGGGATGTGAAGAAACGATTCCACAACGGTTCAAGAAAAGGGGGAATAGGGCGGAGAGAATGGACAGCAATAAAGCACCCATGTGTGTAGAACCACCCGTTAAGGTCAACAGCACCCAAAGATACGATGCAAGCTCCGATATCTGCGCTAGAATTTGAACGAAGTCAAACGGCGAAAGTAGCCCAAACCCGCCCATGCCGTTAAATGACCTGACGAATAGATCGGACTCTTGGAGACAGTCCCTCACGACGGGATCCGCGAGTGTCGGGATGTCGAGCCTCAGACGTTGTGCGATCTGCTGATATTCCACGAAAAAGCGCACCGAATCATGAACAACGGTTTCATTTGCAGAACTATTTTATGCGTGAAAATAATTCCGCAGTCTGAAGATGTGAACGTACGCAAAGGAGTCGACCGCCGTTTCGACCGCTCTTCGGCATATTTCTGCGACGAGCAGCTTCAGTAGGCGTGACCAAGTGAAGCAACCAGACGAGATTAGATTTTGCAACTTTGGGACCAAGTTAGAGACACGGAAGAAACATGTTGGGTTCACCAACCTCATCGACAATCATTGCTTGTGAATAGCCCCTGAACGCAGGAAACATGCCCCGAACCACGTTTATGACCATCATGAGTGTAGTGCGAACTGGATGGAGACCCCAAAGGACTCTAAACAAGTCAAAGACGCAGCCACGAGTGATTGTGACAGCTAATCTGATGTTTTCCTCGTTGATGGGGCGATGTGCGCCGGGCACGAGGTATGATCCTCTACGGCGAGGAATGACGCGAGAGGCTAGCCATGCCTTTTGGATGCAGTGGCATGACGTTAAGGGCATTTGCTTCGGGTTGAGGCGTACACTATTGGCATTGTTGAATTGTGAAGGTGAGCATAAGCCGCGAGGCTTCAACCCTTGACACATTCTCAGTGAATACGAACGGTGAGCTACGAAACCATTCCGGAAACAGCGCCCGGTTTATGAAGAGTCCCGGGTCACAGCTTTTCGGTGGTTCACGTCAAAGCTTTTTGTTCCGCTACAAGCAGTACTATGATGTCGTCTTACTACTTTGATGAGATCCGAGGTGATATTTGACCAGCGGTGCAGGACGAGTTTGGTAGACCTGTCCCGGGACATGAAACAAGTGAGAACAAAACAGAAGACACAAGGTTCATGAAACTTTAGAACGATTTAGGAATGAAAGAGGGTGGCATAAATCAATGCGTGAGGGCGAATAAGAATTCTTACACGGCAATAAAGGAACGTGACAGAACGCGAGTGAATGCCAGGAACAACCTGGAACATCTCCAACCTCCTTACTTACTAGTAACGGCAACTTGGAGGAGTATGGGATGCCTCCGGTTGTGAAAAGCGGGTTGCTGGAGCCTAGCTGCTGGTCAAGACAGAGATCCTTTCAGATAGCCGTTTTTGGGTGAGGACCCCGGCTTCTCATACAGGCCGCCCCGAAAACCCGTGGCACATAGGGAGATACGTCATGTAGAGGGTCTCGACAGTGACGGTCACCATCTAGGTTTGACCGTTTCATAGACCAAATGCATAAATTGATGACTGCCGCTAGGATGTCAGGCTGCCCATGCGGTCAACCCTGACGGTAACTATCATCCAACTATATGAAATCGAACACCTTGAAAATGACACTTCAATTTCTCATGCATAGGCGACGTGGCGACTTGGAGCTGAACCCGCCCAGCCCACAGTGACGACCCGATGCTACAACTCCCGCTTCTGCATCACTGCAGCTACCATCATCATCTCTGGGGGAACAACATCAGTTGTGCCACGTCTTGATATTATTGTACGTGTTGATTTATCTCAGCAGCTCGCAGATGATGATCTCCTGCGACAATTCTTGGGCATCGCGAAACGCAATATCAATGACATATACATCCGCTAGCGCTCAGACTATAATGTTATCAACAGTGCTCTCAGGACTGCTATCTTGGTCAAGCGCCTGCACAAAAGAAGACTTATTGGTAACGGTCTGATCAAAGGTACCCGACATGACAGCGCGTTCGTTACTTTTTAGCCTTTATCCAGGTGATTCGCTTTATTTCTCTACCCTCTCGCTTGTCACTCTCTTACTACTGGCGTATCTAGACAGACCAAAGTGCTTCTTTCGAAACAATCTGTGAAGACACGGCCACCGTTTTATAGGAGTTTCCCATCAATGTTTGACGGACTTACATCTGGAATACCTCTCGCGGCGGCCTGCCATGATATCATGTGACTTGCGAATATGTGACTTTACCGATGATCTTGTCCTTGTCGTCTGGATTCGGCATCTATGTACAATCTTTAGTTAGATCAATCGCCTTGCAAACATGTCCAAAACGCACTGACCATAACGTTGCGCTTCGGAAGCAAATGTGCAGACATGTGTCACAGGGAGCAGCCGGGGTCTTGTGACAGCGTTCGCCGCCCAAATTTGCCGCGGGGCAGCGTTCGCACTCACGAAAATCTCATTCACCGGCAAGTTGGCAGCTGTACCGACACAACGGCCTAGTCCTTCTCGCTACACGATAAGGATCCACTTTCTTTGCATTGAGCAGGTCTCTATCCATCCCTGAATTCGGTTCAAATGGCATCTCACGTCGAGCTCTTGTCAAATGGTTTACGAAAACTAGAACTTCAACAGTCCGAAACGAATCCTAGGTCAAATGACCAAGACGGGGACCCGCAATCTGAGAATGACCCTGCTCCAAGTCGTTTGGCATCTTCATCGGCCAATGCGTCACGTCTCAGTTGGTCTCAAGCCCGAGAGGGTTATGGCTTTCGACCTGCTTCGGGTATCTCGACGCCTCTTACCGTGCCCTCTCGTGCTGTGGATGGAAGCAGCCTACTTCCCGACCCTCATGGTCTTGGATGGCCTGGTACGTCTCAATGATACTCGGATGGCATCTTAATGATACTCATTTTTCTGACAGCAAAATCCACCGTGTCTCGTTTGAATGAGACCACAACAGACCGCGCTGCGCGCGAGAAAATCATGGTCTCTGCGGTACGGACTATTCTTGAGTGTATCGGAGAAGACCCCAACCGGGAAGGCTTGTTGAAGACGCCGGAGAGGTTTGCTCAAGCCATGATGTGGATGACTCGGGGATATGAGGAAAGATTGGCAGGTAAAACACAGCTTATCTCTGATATAATCCCGTCGTTTTCATTATCTCATTTCCGCCTTTCTAGATGTAATCAACGATGCAGTGTTCGCAGAGGATCACGACGAGATGGTTCTAGTCCGTGAAATCGACATTTCCAGCCTTTGTGAACATCACTTGGTTCCTTTTACAGGAAAGGTATGTGGCCTCCTGTATCACGCGTGCCACTGACATTCATAAATCATGCTCGGAATTCTCCATAGGTTGCTATCGCATACATCCCAAATCAGCTAGTGCTCGGGCTTTCCAAGCTTGCGCGCATTGCCGAAACTTTCAGTCGTCGTCTGCAGGTTCAAGAGCGGTTAACTAAGCAGATTGCTATCGCCGTTCAAGAGGCAATCAAGCCCCGCGGAGTGGCAGTCGTTATGGAAGCAACGTAAGTGTTTACGATGCCTGACATTCTTATGCTTACTGTTTCGGTTCTACCTAGCCATATGTGCATGACCATGCGTGGTGTACAGAAACCAGGTTCCATCACTGTCACTTCCTGCATGCTGGGCTGTTTCCGAACTCAGCAAAAGACTCGAGAGGAATTCCTTACTTTGATCAAAAGATGACCACAACTATTTTGCCAACTACCGCGATTCAACTCGGGACATTATCGATTCAACTCGGAGCCGCTCATTCACCACAGCTACATACCATCTAATAATTCATGACTTGCGTAGAGTGGAGCCTCATCAGATTCATTTGTGTACTATGTAATGTAACGATATTATATACTGCAGAACTCAAATAGTAGGGCAAACTGGAGTCGAGTGACCTCGCGCTAACGTGCTGATCGAGACTTATCCCCGGCCTGTGGGTCTATAGGCAAGGTCCTTTTGGCTAAACCATGAGTCTGGAGGGCATGGGGATTGTACCGATTACGATTAATTCGTGGCCGCTTCGGAGGCTGTAACGAGAGTTCTCCTGCAGCAGAGATGGCGGCCTCGCCGACATCTTTATCACGATCTTCGTTAGAGTGAGATATGAATACGTTGAATCCAAGATGATCGCGTACCTGCTAGAGTCCGTTTTCTGTTATCGCGGTCGTCGTCCTTATGCAGAATTTCAGAGCGGTATGGTGCTTGAGGAGCCGTGCGGAGAGGCTCTTTGTCGCCAATGCGTGAACGTAAACTTGGAGCCACATCCTGGCTCAGCCCGCCACTGGTGGAGGCCGGGAACGTGTGTGAGCCATGGTCACGCAAACCCCCACTACTTCGGCTAGTAGGAATATCGGGTTTAGCTCTGGACGCATCCCCAGATGCCATCGCCCGTGGTGCAGAAGGTGTACTAGGAGGTAAATTTTTAGGACCCTCTGGTAGTCGCTTCTCGCCAGGCTAAAGCCATATTGTGAACAACATGATCATGGAAAGTACGAAAACGACGTACTCGTTCAGATAGAGGGTGACGTAGTTCAGCTTCAGGTGCTTCTCGCTCCCGACGCCGATCGGATTCTCGAGGTCGTTCGTGAGTCTCCTTCTCTGACCTGCGGGTGCGATCTTCACGATGGCCCTCCTTACGGGAGCTCCTCTTGGTGTTACGGTCCGCCTGCCAAACGGTAAGCACTCGCGTGACAGTGAAAGTGTGAGATTAGTACCTCGTCATCAGTAGGACGTCTCCTCTTGCCAAGTGCATCATCGCCCACTTGTGCTCGGCTGCTGTGCCTTGTGGGATCAGGACGGGTGGGCAAATTACGAGTGTCCAGGGCAGCAGAAGCTGCCGTGGAAGTAGGACCACGACCAGAAATCTCGCGATCTTTCCTCGAATCCCTGTCACGATCCTTCTCATCTCGGCGGTGACGGTCGCGATCACGGTCGCGATCTCTATCACGTTCTCTGTCTCGGTCACGACGGTCGCGATCTTTGTCCTTGTCCTTATCTCTCTCCCTCTCCCTGTCTCTCTCCCTGTCCCGATCCCGCTCCTTCTCTCTGTCTCTGTCACGGTCCCTTTCACTATGTCTGTCCCGACGAGAGTCTCTGTCTCTTTCGCTCTCTCTGTCTCGATCACTGTCCCGAGTAGATGTTCGCTCTCGGGTGCCTCTATCATTTCGGGGGTGCGTAGCAGCGTCTTTACGCCCGGCAGGTGCACGAGGCTCCACCCGAGCCTCACGGTCAGATGGCCTGTCATCAGGACGATCACCATCGCCACTTCCACGGTCAGAACGTCGACCACTAGCGCGGCTCTCCATGCTGTGAGTTCTTGTACCAGGACGAGGTGGAGGAGAAGGAGTGCGGCGACGAGAAATTGGGGATGGGGCACCGGAGCCAGGTTGAGATCGCTTATCATCGGCCCGATCTGGTGGGCGATTGCCAATACTCTGTTTGGCAGTCTCGCGCAGTTCTTGTGCCGAGATCGTTTGGCTTGGAGCAGATGGTGGTGGCATAGCCTCACTTGGGGACGGTTGTGTCAGCTTCTCATCAGCTCTAGAGCGTGGTGAGGGTGGGGATTCCCACGCATTTGGAGCAAAACTCGACGACGATGGCCATTGAAGTTTGGGTGCATCCTTAGGATTGACGGTCGGAGTAGACAGAAGGGCATTTTGGGAGGAACCTTGGTGGAGACGAGGAGTAGGGCGAAGAATGTGATCGGGGATTGGAGCTTGCGTCGATTTCAGTTCCTTCGGAGGCATGTCGATATCCATTGCGTCGGACTTTGCAACACCCTTGGCGTCACCATCAGGAGCAGGCGATTCGCTACCCTTCTCAGGTCGTACTCGTCTTACTTTCTCTGGCCGTGGGATGCTACACAGGCGATAAATAACTAGTGTAATAAAATGAAAAACAGTACATGCCTGTCAATGGCTAACCTGGTGGACGTTGCTGGTGTGGAAGGTCGATCAGCGATGGTTTGTGAGGCCGCTCCATTGGCACGAAGAGAGGTGAGGGAGACTGGAGTGCCAACTCGATCTGCCACAGGTGTTGCAGCACCATTAGGGGGAGCCGGAGTGCGAGCTTGCTTCTCAGGAAAATTACCCGTTGAATTTGCTGGCTTCGGCGACATAGGGTCTCCATTAGGCTATGGAGAAAGAACGTTAAAAGAGGTTCTTGTTTGTAACAGCTGAATGCTACCTTGCTTGCAATTGTCTTTGGCACTGTCCAGAACGGCTCTCGCTTCTTCAGACTCGCGGAATAACTGTTAACTATGAGTATTGTTCCGGACAGCTGAAGCAACAGGCTTACGCTCGGCCTAGAATCTTGAGGTCACCACGTTCTTCCTTTTCCAGGAACTTCTCCATTACGGTGTCGATGGCAGGTCCAGCGTCGCCCACCGCAGCAAGAGGGAAAACGGGAAGGATCTCTTTCAACACAACGATAGCGTTGTAGACGTGCATGAATTCCGTTGTCTCAATGCAGCTCAAAAGGCTCTGTTTAAAAGGACAAATGTCAACTTGATCGCCAGAAGACTGCCAGAGACATACCCGTCCCAATTTTCGATGCCATTTACGGAGAATCTGCTTGAACCCAGTCCATGACAGAAGGTCATCTGAAACAATACTCCCATGGTCTTTGCTTGACCATCTATGCTGGAAACCCGGAAGCAGAATAGTCTTTCCACCAACTTTCGTGCGATTCTCCATTAAAAAGAGCTGCTCATCTTGAGCCCACTTCCAGAGATCCGTCAATATCCCCAATAAAAAGCGCCCTGACGACTACAGTTACAAATAGCCATGACTATAAAATGCAGATGGCTTACCATAGTTTTTGGCTTCGTATTCGCTACAGGAAAAGACAACCGCCTTGACATGGTCCCCGAGTAACTAGCAACGTTCCTAAGTATGCAGTAGATCACAGAGCAAAAGGGACCTGCCTTGTCATATACCACAAGAGTAGGGAACCCTGGAGTTCCCTGTGTGTGCATGACTTTGAGGAATTGTGCACAAAAGTCTGAATCCATAGGCGATAGAAGGCATCGTGGTTGAATGCAATGCTCGATGATTGCGGAAGCCAGGACCGACGAGCGATGTTCGGCTAGAATTATGTTAGAATTTGAAATAGATGTGACTGAAGGAGTCTTACTGTGGGCGAACCAATGATGCTTCTCTCGGGCAAGTCGTTTCATCGTAAACACTCTCGAGGCCGTTTGTTCTTTGAACTCCTGAGCAAGAGTGTTCACAAAGGCATTGTATCTGTCTCGTTTAGCCCGATGGGAGCCCGCTGACAGTCTTTTTGTTCTATCAGCAGAACGGTCAGCCGCTATGTACTTGGAGTCCTCGTGACGGCTCAGCGTCCGTAAAGCAGCACACTCCTCATCATACCGGGCTGCCGGAGGTGCCAGATCATACATGGAAAGTTGCCAGAAAGTTAGGTAAAAACCGGGCCTGTAAAGTCTTAGATATCGCAGGTACCTCGTCAGAAGCATAACTTACCCAATGACATCAAGAGCACTGTTTTTGGCAATCTGCTTAACGTCGTCGAAAAGAGCTTCTAGATCCGGTATCCATGGGCTCTGCAAAGAGAAGCTTGTACACGTTTACTCTACTTATTTCAAGTGTGGCTTACCTCGGACGGAGCTGGAGTCGCCGTAGTCGCTTCGACGTCCATCACTGCATCTTCTGGCACGCCGTCGGCTGACGACTTCTGATCACCAATGTCTCGTGGAATGTTGGCTCCGTTTACTCCAGTAGGTGAATCCACCCTAGGGGTGGCGGCGGAAGGCTCGCGCTTTGCCGCAGAGAGACGTGCCTTCAACCTCTTTTCCGCTTCCTCATTGGCAAGTCGTTCCTTCTCTTGGGCAGCACTCTACAACAGTGCTCAGTTGTCACGTATGGCAAAAACAATTGTATGTCTCACCAGTATCGTAGCATTCAGCATAGGTCGTATGATTTGCATACAGATAGGAGGGACTATCCCATATAACTCCCCAAGATCTGCAAGGCTAGGCAGGATCCGTGTTGCATAGTCCTTAGGCGAGATTACAGCTGGCGAGGTAAGCAGATCCAAATATTGCAGCAGGACACCATGAGTCTAGAGTAATGATGAGAGCATGTATAGCATATGACATGACGCAACTTACAGTATCAAATAAACTGGCGAGGGACTTCAAGTGAGCATCAGGAGCTTTGAAAACACAGGACTGCCTCTGCTGTGCCACTTGGATAAGGAGAGGTAGTGCTAGATTCGTCTCTAACATGGTCTTCCCGAGCCGTTGTGGGCCTTTGAGGACAGCGTCACCTGGATCAAGGCGAGCGCCACGGGTCGTTGAGGCGACGGCTTCAATCCTCAGAGCAGGTCCTCCGGCCATCGCAGCGATTTGGGAGTCCGAAAGACTCGGAAGAGGTTCAATGCCTGCCATCTTCCAAATCAACTCCCGTAGTACGACAATCTCTGTTGTCTGGCCATTGTACAGCTGGTGAACCACGTATTTCAACAAGGGCGACAGGTCAGCACTGTACCGCCGGAAAAGCATGCCAGTAAAGGATGCCAAACCTAAAATAAGCTCTGAGGACAGTAAAAACAAAGGAGCAAAACACAACAAACTTTGAAGCCAGTCGGAAGTGTTGACTCCGTCATCCTTGACACGGTTCTTATTGGGATTTGATAAAGCCTCAAGGATAACATACACGAGCACATCGAATCCCATATTGGTGACATATCGCAATGCTTGTATAACGACATTGGCAAGATTGTCGTATGCCATGATCTGGTTGACGGCGTTCGTGAAGAAGATACAGGGATTCGAATGAGCCAGTTTCGCCACTGTTCCAGATAGCGTCTCGATTGTGTTATGCGATAGACGTCGCAATATGCCTTTGCTTTCGCGGTCAGCTTGCACTTGTCGGATGCGAAGTTCAGGATGAGATATGTAGCCGGATTTCCATTCTCCGTATAGTCTCCATCTTGCAGTCGTCTCATACTGTCGAATGACGTTCCAAATGTCGACGGTGCAAACTGCATTGCCCCGAATGAGAGGGAGCGCAGGAAGAAAGTACAACCGAAGAAGTTTAAACCAGAATTGTCGAACGGGATGACTCGCGTCGGGTTCACCTGACGGTTTTCTAGAAATTGGATCCAAGGGAACCTGTGAATGATCGAGTTAAGACCGGTTAGACGGGCGAACATATAACTTACAGTTGATAACAGCTGCGAGCGCCCCAGCCTCGTAATCTTCGTGACAAACAAGGCGTCGCGCGATACGTGCAGCCCAACGAAACTCATTAAAGGCTCGATCACGTTTACCATATCGTCAAAGGAAGTGCAAAGTGGGATGCGCTGGGTCCAGTCGGGAAAGAAAAAGACGAAATCGACTGATGCAGTGCTGGGAGGAGTGGGAGCTATTAATGATAGCTGATATTTACGAATTGGAACTGCCAGTGCTCCAGTAGCGCTGAAACGTGCACGAGGTTGCGTGAAACTCGGATTGCGTTCTTTGAGGACGAATGTCGCATCATATAGAGGAGCAATAGAATACTTTAGAGCCCTCAGTATCAGGTCGGCCAACTCGGGGTGAGCGTCAACAAGCCAAGGAATCCTCGTCAGAATAGCGATTGCCGGGCGTAAAGCTCCTACAGAGAGAAGGCCGTTGACCAGCCCAGCAATTTGGTTGGGAGGTTTGGACTCAACGGCGCTCTTCTTAACTTCCGTAGGTTCTACACGAGGTTGCGAGCTTAAGCTAGAAGACTCCAAAGGAGCTGCCATGGCGAGCTGACTAATCTTGGCATCGGAAATGCGCTGCTGGACTTGGGCAAGATAATCCTTGTGGTATGTTTCAATGTCCGCATCCCTTGGAACAAGCTGTTGCATTGTCAGGAAGTCAACGGGCATTCGACAGAGATATGTCCTCACATGGGGATAAAGATCTTCTACGGTAATAAAACCCTCCCTGATCAAGATGGCAGCAGTCACATAGAGGTTCCTCGGGGGTGGTTCGTGAGTCTCTAGGGACTATATGACGAGTGAATTGGAAGCACCGATTCATCTCGAAAAAAACTGACCTGGTAATGGGAGAATTTGAAACCAAGCACCTGTGCTAGCACCCGAGACTCAGTGCCGCTATCATTTTCTAATGGTGGTGTGGACTGATCGTTAGCATTTGCTTCGGTGATTTGCAACACTTCGTCCAAGCTCTTATCCCCCAACTCTTCGGTAACGGGATCGACAGCCATGCGGCTAGCAGTGAACATTGCGGGACGTCTATACAGTCCAGTCCATGGAGAAAACGAGAGCAACGCCAAGAAAAATGTGTAGTGGGTTGCCACGTTGACCGACAATACATCCAAGATGATGTCCAAGGCGCGATTTGGGTCGAGGTCGAAATAGCCAATGAGGCTAATGACTTTTTCCCAAACTTGGCGAGCGCGGTCTTCGATAGAGGCATAGCTTTCCACCGGCCTAGCGTCAGCATGTGAGTGTGCAGGACCCAAGGAACTCGTGAGCTCCACCGAAAGCTTGCTGTAGCCTTCGGACTGTTCACGTAGAAGGTTGAACTTGTTCTGCTTATAGCTACGGGTGCGAGAATCAGACAACATTAATGATTCAACATTTGCATTTGACTCACAAGAGCCCAGTGCGAGTTCGTATTTCTTTCTTGTCAAACGACATTCTATCCGAAACTAGACCGGCACTGGCAAGAAGAGACAAGTCAAGGCGTTCTCGACATACGGCGAGATCAACGATGCCAAAGAACTATTTGTGGATAAATTCAGAATGCTGTGAAATCGTGTGCTGGTACTTACCAGAAGTCTTTTGACGAGCTCGCTTAGAGTTTCTTTGTCTTGTTCAACAAAATGCCTCAGTCGAACTGCCTTTCCTGCACCATCTGTGGTGTCTTTCGGAGTGTCCTTTAGTTGTTGACCTCCAGAAGCTTGCTCAGAGCCCACTAAAGCAGACTTCGCGTCTGCCAAGAACTCGTCCAGCTGAGCATCTGTAGACCATAGAACATCCACAAGAATCTCTCCGAATACAATATTTTGCACGGGTGACCCTGCACGTGCAGAGGAGGAGGACGGAAGTGCAAGGAGGACAGACTGGATAAAAGCTACGAGAGCCTGCGCGTTTAATGCATTCTGCTTGGGCTGCCAGGTTGTGAGGACAGACAGAAGAAGGGCATGGTAAGCGGTCGTGAGAGCCTCTGCGCAAGCAGGGTCGGAAGGATTCGAGTGAGGTGAAATGAGGAAATTTCGACTTGCAAATCGAGGGTCAGGTTGAGCGCCACAAAAATAAGCAGACAGCTACGCACAACTCGGTCTCTCCCCCTTTGCTCCAATTAGTGATCCAGCTTTCCACCTTTGTAACAACATCCATGGCCCAGCGTATCGAACCAGCTGGGTATGGAAAGGAACAACACGGTACAATACTTCCTTTCAGACCTGCACAAGAGCCATAATAGCATTGTTGACGGTTATTATGGTCTATTGGTCAACACCTTGGGAATCAAACAATCGAATTCTACTCTCAGTCTCGTCATGACGTTGGTAAAGCAAACGTCGTAGTTGTAAATCACTTTCCATTCCATTTCCACCTACAACGACTTGATCTCGAACCTTGTCGTCCACCCGCGTCCGTTTCACGTGGTTCTCGTAGCATGCCAAAGACGCAAACTCGAAGCACGCTAGGTATCAATTGGCATTCCGTAATACTTTCCTATCGCAAGCTTGCGACCAATCTACAAACCGATTTGCGTCATCATCAACACTGCAGCTCCCAAAAAAATGTCGATGTCATTCGCACACGCGCAAAACTTTTCGCGCTGGTCAATCATAGTTTGGATGCTTGACTCGTGTTCATTCTTGGTTCATTACCACCGAACTTGAACATAACGAACGCATGCAGGACCATCTGGACTCCGGAAGCAAGCACGAGTTTACGCTTCTTCCGTGGTCGTACTGATACCTAATTGAAATTTGAATGTTATAGCGAGGCTTGGTTGCGACGGGCGTGTCGTCCGATTGCTGTCCAATACCACTGGAAGGGTGAAATGCGCCTGAGCAAATCTGAAGATGGCGCCATCATTGGTGCCACTTATCAGCGTGGCGTTTGGAACAGCGGTAGTGAAGCCGAAGGTGAACGTTAATGGCAATGCTGTGATAATTTTGGCTGTGCATTGACACGGAAACTCAACTGATCCAATCCATAAATTCCACCAAGACACGATCGATGAGGCTATTGAGTTCACTTGCTTCGAAGACGCTCGAAAACTTCCCTTATGCGTCGGATTCTTTGTGAAGCAGGCTCAACAACAAGGTAAACTCATGGTCGTGTTGTATAGCCTCTCCAACTGCACAAAACCTGCTTGAGACCCAATATGCCAGATGCACCTGTGATACCATGAAGCTGCCAACGGTACCCCGCTCTTGATTCTTGCAGTATAATGAGCTCAAGACTCGAATGATGACGAAATCCTAAAACCTGGCAAGTTCGGCGCCGTAATATGGGTACTATTTGCAGCACAGATTCATTTCAGTATGGCATCATAAACGAGACTTGGATTCTTCTTCGGAAGTACCGAGACTAACACATCCTACATGTTCTGACAGTAGTATGTACAGAGTACTCAACAGTGTTAATTAACTGGAGATATGTCGTGCTATGCATCACTACCAGTTGACTCTGGTGTGGGTTCCAGGAAAACCATTGAATATATGCTATCTATGCCTTCTTCAAAGTTGGGCACGAGCTTAGCGTGATATTCTCGAACGCTAAGAATCAGGCGTGGTCCTACCACAAACATCTGGAAGAGCGTGGCAAATTCAAGAATACCACGATAAATCTGAGCTCCCACAGAAGATGAGGCCTATAGCAATGGTGAGTCCTCAAATGCAGATGTTAGCCATAGATTAGCATACCGAAAAATGCGGAACCATTAAGCCAATATTGAGGCCAGAGCTAATAGCAAAGCTAACGAGTGTGGAAATTTAGCGGAAAAGACAGCCGCATTCAAATCAAAGGCCCACATTACAAAGTAGAGGACATGAGTTTTGAGTAACACCGTGAAACAATCACTGATGGCGGTCCATCCTGTTGATCGCGGTTGCAATTCACGCAGGTGTTTTACAACAATCCAGATTGCAAGACACAGTGTGACGGCCTCCCATGCAGTGGCGGCTGTATAAGCCTCGAACATCCGTTGTTGTTCGCTTGAATTGATTTCGTAAACGCACTGTGTGCCATAAAGGACCACCTCTAGTATTCGTTGCATGAGCCTAATGTACTGAGTGACCTTGATTAACTTACTTATTGAAAGAAGGTTGGTTCCTGCCGAAGCAATCACTGTGCAGAAAATCGTGATAAAGGCGAAGGTCACAATGAGAAAGATGAGAATCTTTCTCGATCGCTGATACATGGCATGTAACCGAGAGATTATGATGACTTGCATGTCATGTCAGGCAATCTGATATGACTGAGGTACCGTAGCTGAGTAGCTCACCATCCAACATACAACTTATGGGCAAGGTCGCCCACAGGAGTGCGAGGTCCATAGCGTAACCTGAAAATGCCGAGTCAATAGTGAGCCTCGCAGGACTGAATGCTTCTTCAAGAAACTCACAACTGTTTCAGTCAGCATTTTGAATCAACAAGTTGGTCGAGAATCTCACTCACCCCTACGTGGAAGTGTGATTAGTAGGTAGGTATCGGTGCGGGACACTCACCATGTTAGTCGTTAAGACTCCTGGGAGATTTACTGCATGCCACCAGTCAGACGAAACGAATGCCGTGCATCATGAGACATACCCAACACATTGCAGCTGAATGTGAGAGATAGCTTATTAGCTTGGCGCTGACTTGTCAACATTGCGAACTCACACAGAGTATAATATTCCAAAGTAGCGCACCTAGAATATTTGAAATCAGTACAAGTTGCCCATAGATGAAACTACGTACGATGATATATAGAGCAGTCATGAGGGAACGGTGTTGCCTCTGACCCGAATTACTTAGTAACTATAACGCCCTGTTCTTCTTGTATGAAATTGCTCACCCAGATCAATTCATACTAAACAACCATTTTAGTGAAATTATGATGGCTGCTCGGCAATATTGGATCAGCCTACCTCTTGACCGAATGTGAGTACTGGAGAATACCATAATGACATCAATAATTCCTTCTATAAGAAATCTTGCTCACCCCAGTCGTACACTACAACAACAGACGATGCGACTGCGAAAGTTTAAACGTCAAAAATAGAGGGAATAATTACGTCAAACATTGTTCCCTACGAACCTACAAAATAGCTGAAAACACGATACATATCGAGTGACCATGAACTGGGATCAGTTGGAATCAAGGGCATACTGCAAGTGGAACTTCGTCTGCGAGTGGTGAACTTGATGGTGGGTATATAACGCACTACCCATGTCACCACCCAGCGAAAATTATATATGCGGTGCCAATGAGGTCCAGGTCCATAATGAGTGTGTTAAGGGTCAACCGCAGTAAGCAAGAATTCGTTCTTGCGGCCAAATTGCGGTAAAACCATTTAAGTAGCTTTCGCGCGGGCCATCGGTCTCAGTCAGAGACTGAGTCAGAGGTACTTAGGTCTGGAGGTTTGGAGGTTCAACCTATCTGAATGACGGTTGACTGGTGACCAGCCCATCTATGAGTCGACGGACGTCCGCACGGCTTGGATAATGCATTGTCCAACAAAATTGACAGAACGTGACAAAATTATTTACCAAATTTGCCTGTCTAACTTCCAAGCCAACTCCATGAATTCTAATTAACCAGCCCTGACTCCCATTTAAATTTTCAATTTAATTCCGGACCTCGGCAGTATAGATCTTGCTTCAATCGGTTGACATTCAAGTTCCTGGCCGGAGTGTGTAAGTCAGCGCCTTCGTTCTACTTGCAGTTACAGATCTTCTTCGTGAGCACCACGACAAACAAAAATTACATAGTATTGAGCGCATGGTATCCGACAGGTGCTAAATCATTCCCACACATCACTGCCATCACTGCCAGTTGACACTTGTAAGCGTCCCTGGAAAACTATTACAGGCATTTCAAATGTTCCTTCGTCAAAGTTGACCAGGAGCTCAGCGTGGTATTCTCGAACGCTAAGGATGAGGCGCGGTCCTACAACAAACATCTGGAAGAGGGTGACGAATTCAAGAATACCCCGATAAATCTGAGCTCCCGTGCGAGTTGAGTCCTACAGCGATGATAATGAGGGCTTAAATATAGTTGTCATCTACGGACCAACATACCAAGATCACTGGAGATAGCAAGCCAATGTTAAGGCAAGAATAAGCAGCAAAGCTACGTAGAAAAATTCAGCAAAAAGACAACGCATTCGAATAAAAAAGCTCACAAAGCAAAATAGAGTACCTGGGTTTTGATTAACACCGTGAAACAATCCCCGATGAAGGTCTGTCCTGTCGATGGCGGTTGCAGTTCACGAAAGTGTTTTACAAAAATCCAGATTGCAAGACACAGTGTGAGCACATGCCATACAGTTGCGAGTGTGTAAACCTCGAGCATCCGAAGTTGTTCGCCACCATCGACTTCGGAAACGCACTGTGCGCCATTGAGGATCACCTCTGGCATTCGTTGCGTGAGCCTGATGCGCTTAGGCCTTTCATGCAAGAATAAAACCTACTTGTTGGAGTATAGCTACTTCCAATTGCACCAATCACTCCGCAGGTAACCATGATGGAGGAGAGGGTTATAACGAGAAAGATGAGCATCTTTCTGGATCGCTGATACATAGCATGTAACCGAGTGATCATGATGACTTGTATGAAATGTCAGTCGAACTGATATCACTGAGGTACCGCAGCTGAGTAGCTTACCACTCAGCATGGGATTTACGATGAAAATTGTCCACAATAAAGCGAGGTTCATAACATTGCCTGCAAAAGCCCAATTTGTGATGAGCCTCGCATGACTGAATGCCTCGAGAAACCCACAACTGTTTGCGTCAGCCTGTTGAAACAACAAGCTGGTCGAGAATCTCACTCACCCCTACATAGAAGCGTAATTAGTTGGTAGATTTTGGTGCAAAGTATGCTCACCATGGCTGTCTTCAGGACTCCCGGGAGATTTACTGCATGCCATAAGTCAGAAGAAAGGAACGCGGTGCATTGTGAGACATACACAACACGTTGGTGCTGAATGTGAGGAATAATTTATCAATTCAGTGCTGACTTGATAGTCTTGTGAACCTACACGGAGTATAGTAATCCGATGCAGCGCACCTAGAATATTTTGAAATCAGCATGAGTTGCCCACTGCGTTCATGAATTCATATAAGCCACGTACGATGATATACAGAGAAGTCATGAGAGAACGGCGCTGCCTCTGATCCTGATTATCAACTGTGTTGCCCTGCCCTCCTGAGGGATGCTCACCCAGATCAGCTCGTGCTACAAAACCATGCTCGTGAAATCACGATGGTTGCTTGGCAATGGATCGACCTACCTCTTGACCGAGTGTCAATGCTGGAGAATAGCATAATGACATCAACGACTCCTTCCATAAGAGATCTTGCTCACCCCAGTCATAGACCACAGCAGCAGATGAGGCGACTGCGAAACCAAAGTCAACAACAGAGCGAGAGACATCATCAACATTGTTTTCCACGAACCTACAAAATAGTTGGAAACAAGATACATATTGAATGACCACGAGGTGGGGTCGCTTGGGATAAGCGGCATACTGCAAGTGAAATGTCTGCGGCGAGTGGCGAACTGAGTCAGTGGTGGGTGTATAACTTAAACGCACTGGATATTTCACTATTCAGCGATTGAATTATGCCGTGACAGAATGCCCATGTTTTATTAAGTTGCATTGGGTTTTTAAGTTGTCCGCAGCAAGCATCAATGAGTGAATATCGCTCTTGTAACGACGCTCAGGCTCGTTCAAGTTCAGGAGCTGGTGTTCGCGCGACCAGCCATCGATGAAATGGCCAAATCGGTCGTCATAGTACCATACGACCTTGGCATGCAGATCTATCTAGAAGGGTTCAGCAGCGTTTTAACGCAATCCAATTGAATTGGCAGGGTCGGAAACTGTCCATCATGCATCATGGGCCGCGGTCAAGCTTAGACATTGATAAGATTACTAAGCAAATCAATTGCTCAAATTCAAACCCTAACTCCGCGAGCAACCTATATTCAATCGCTTATACTAACTGTTTCCCTGACCTGACTTTATTAAATACCCCGAGAATTCGTGCGACGTCAGCACAAACCTTGCTTGTCTGAAGTAATGGGTCATTTACATGTTCCATGTGTGTGGCGAAGAGGTGAGAATCTAGTATCTTCTTGTGACATGATAATAATGTAAACGGATCAGCTGCCGCACTGGCAGGATAGGCTCCCGTATAGACAGACCATTTAGAAGGAAGAAGGATGATAGTCGCTCCTTTTGACTTTTCGATGACGTTCGTCAGAGACACAGAGCTTCAAATTAATTCATAGAAGTGCGTGACCACGACCTGAAATTTCTTCAAGGTTCAAGCTCAAGGTTCAATGACTAACAAATATGTGTTGGTGCATCGTCAGCACAGGCCGCATCTGTCTGACTGGTGCTGTAAGTATACGGTATGTACTATCCCTGTCATATGGCCATCTCCTACGCTGAAGCGCACCCGGAAACGGTACATTGCTTTCGTGATCTGTGTCATGTTTCATTCCTTTTGAACACGATCCTGGTGTGTTTCTCACAATGCTACTGCGGTTGAGGTAAGCCAAGGGGAGCTCGTGATATGGAGTTACATAAATTGGACTGACTTGCCTCATTCCCGCTTAGCATGCCAGTTCAAGTTACAGTACACTATCTCATAATGTATAGCGACGGGAGCTGCCTTTTCACTATACAATATGAAAAATATACACTACCAAATAATTCCCACGGTGGGGGGTCAACCAAGATTGGGGGTGTCGATGCGCTACTTGCACATAGTCCAAAAATCAATACATTCAGCGGGTACATCGAAACGTATGTTACTATTAATTGGTATTCCATAATCAGTCTAATTTGCATTCTGCAATTCCTCGCGCCATAGTGCCGCTCGGAATGCATGAAGTTTGTGAACAAGATC
>MU179311.1:0-19189 GCA_016767475.1 Suillus weaverae
CGGGCCAAAGATACAGCATCAGTTGCACAAGATGCAAATCGTGCCGCAGATGCAAGTGAGGTCGTCCAACAAGTCTGGATGTACTGAAGGTGCTCCTGTTGCTGGCGAAGTGGGACAAGGAATTTTTCATCTGCAAATGCACTGTGAGATCAGACAAGAACAAGGGAAGGTATGATACTTACAACCTGGTGTCAAAAGGGCGAGTTCTAGTGCTGAGAGCTCGTTGCCGAACCATCTGCAGAGATTGTCTGCCTCCAGACCAAGATGTTGCTGCTCTTCAACACATCTATCTCTCTTCAACATTGCACGAATGCCATTGTGAACGTCTTGATCATCCAACCAGCGGGGAACCTTTCCAGTGGAAGGTGTGATCCATATATCTTCCATCAAACTCTGATCATTGCGTAGGTTGGTTAGTCTTGTTGGGAGAGGTGTGGGAAGAGGAATGCCGCAATGCAGATCATAAAGGGCTTCCAGATGCTCACAATAGGCGTTGAATTTACAGAGAGCAGCCATTAATGCTGGCTGGTGTTTTGCAATCACTTTTCGAGTCTGTTGGTGGAGTTTTGTACCTAATATGCAACATCAGGTCAAGTTGTTCAAATTCATATTTCACCTTACCGAGTGCTTGCTGTGACCCTCCTACTGCACGATCAAGCTTATCCCACTTGAAGAAGCTGCCAATGGCATGCTTGCGAATGTTCATCTTGAGATCATGTGCTAATAGCAATGTTCGAACAAACTTGAGGTTCAAGCCATCTAGTTCCAGGAACCTGTCCTGAACATTGAGCGAAGCATATAATACTTCCACTTTGTGCATTAGATGCTCATGCACTCATTCAAGACTTTCAATTGCATCACAGGTGTCCTCCGACATCTCACCTTTCACAATTGTGTCCCTCGTTGTCTGTAGAGCTTTGTCCGAAGCAGAAGCATCAAGGTCCGCTTGCAGAGCAAGGACGGTGTCCAGCTCTTTCTTGAGATGAGCTGGAGCATCTATGCCAGAACATCAGGAGGGCCACAATGATTGCGAGGAACTTTACATATGAGCGTGGATTGAAAGCTGTGACTCCTTCTGCATTGCCCATTCTTTTCGCAAATCACTCACGGCAACTTCACACTCCTCGAGAAGTTTCTGTGCAGCTGTACCTTGATCCTCCACACCACACCTGAGTTGTCGCCTAATCCAGTCCCTGAGATTGGCACGCATCTCAAGACCAGCGTGCTGATTGATTAGCCACAGACGATGTTGTCTCTGTTGTGTGAATGTGAGCAGAATTCGAAACAACACACGAGAACATACTGAAGATGACCACTGTATGCCGATCAGTCGAACAAATCTTGACCAAAGTCTCTCCGTCCCCTCACCATCGGACAAGCCCAGACCAACAATCATTCATGGATTGTAAATGAGCTGACAAGCCCATTCGTGACTGTAGGCATGCATTGCAGTAGTTGCAAACCGTAAGTGTTGTATGATAGAGTCTGGCAAGATGTCATACTATTGACAATTAATGTCAATTCAATGCGACAGGCGAACAAATTAAGACTGACCTGATTTAACGAGCGTGATAGGACACACCCCACATCATAGAGAGTGACGACAGTAGCACTCCAAGGTAGCAATGAAAAGAGATGGTTGATCAATGCAACCGAGTATTTTTGTTGCTCGCCAGGACTGTCGATATTAGCAAAAAATAAGGGTATGTCATGGCGGCAGATCAGTGCCATGAGTCCTGTATCGTCAAAACTATCCATAGCTGCCTTTTGCTTCTTGCCTTCTGCTGCTTCATAGGAATTCTCACACAGATCAATCGCCTCATTTGGCACATGCGATACATGCAGCTTAGGCGTGGACTTGCGACTTCGAGTGATGTGATGACCAATAGCATCGACCTGCACCTTTGGAAGGAAATAAGAAGGGTCGTAAAAATGTGGTGAATCTCCTGCTGAACGCCGGTGTCGATGGTGAAAGTTTCCGTCAGTAGCAACATGGATATCACCCCCTTTATTCAAGTCTTGGCCAAATTGAACACCCCCAAAACAAGCTGGACAGCGTTGTATGAGGATGGGAGCGCAGTGCTCCTGCAGTCCCTTCTCTTCTCTGGTTCCAGGTGATTGCAGATGCGCAGGAGTCACTCACGAAGCTTCTACATGATCATGACACATTTGTAAGGCCGCTTCTAACTGGCACTCGACCTCTATCTGTAGGACATTGAACCACTGAATAGCATAACCTAGACTCCGGCAGAAAGGTTCTTGAATAATTTCACCCTGGTTCATTCATGTGAGTAGCTGAACAAGTATCCAAAGTCAACAAACACGTACCTTTGCATTTGTTATTCAATATCCTCGTCGGACGTAGTGCGTGTGAAGTGCAGACGCAAGTGCATTGACAGCGTCATATGAGCGCTGAAAAAAGAGAGCAATAGAAGGCGAGCAGCTCGATGGATATAGCCATTCGGGGCTGGGAGGGTGCAGTAGGGAATAAGCCATGGGAAATGAGTGTTTGTGCTAAGTTTGCACATCTACAGCTCATTGCATCAATGGAGATGAAGTCTAGAAAGAAATTAGCTGATTTAAGTCAAAGAATGCAACCAATACTTACAGTCGAAAAAGAGACAGGTAAGAGATGTGCATTTTTGTGCACATGTGTGCAAGCTGCACAAAGACAGAACCTTTGGCGTTCGTTTGAGAGGCACACCTAATGTCCGTGCAGTGTAGTCTAGTTGGATCTCGACTAGAGTAGGAATAAGTGCTTTCCAGCTGTTGTATAAGTGAGTAGATGTAAGATCAGGCTGGGTATGATGACTCAGTGTGGATTGTGAAGGAGATTGGGGAGAGCAGTTGTCATGAGGTTCAGGGACATCTTCCCAAGCCTCGTTAGCATCATCCTCTAGAACCACAGCATCTGTTTCTGTCTCTGGCAGGACAGGTGAAGTTTCTTCAGGCTTCTGAGTTGCTGAACTGGCAAGTAGACTTGCCATCTTGGCAAGCAACTGGTTATGTTTAGCCTTCTGACCTGGCACTTCAACAAGCACCTGGGTTTTCTGCTTGTCTCTAAGTTTCCGTGGGCTGGAAAAGTGGGTACCCAGCCCAGATGACGTGCCAGGTTGAGCAGCACGGGTACCCATATGAGGGGCCATGATATCTTGATGGCTGGAGCAGAGGAGTTGAGAAAAAACGGCTAAGTGGCAAGTGACTGTTGTCATTGAGGTGGAATCGGATGCTCTGAGACAACATGTAAGGTACATTCGAGGTATCTAAATTTCAACAGGATGCTCAGGAGGAGCGCGCTGCACCGGAACAGCATACAGCAGGAGGCAACGAGGGAAATTGATATTTTTAGATTGTAGCTATATTTACATACGGCAGATCCTCCAGATGAAGGGTCTTTCAGCCCAGTTTCCCATAACATAGAAACCGGGTCTAAAAGACCCTTCATTGCCACTGAGAAGTACTGCCTGAGGTGGGTAAAGCCAGATGGCACTACACTGGCAACAGCTACCAAAATTGAGGAATTAGAGAAAAAAATTGATGAACATTATCAAAAGGACTCCATTGTTAGACAGCACATATTCAGCATGATCTCGGATCAGCTATTGCTGCATGTCCAGAATCTGGATGAAGTCTCAAAGATATGGGAAGAAATATGCACCATACATGAAGGCAAGACCGAACTGGTGCAAATAGATTTGTGCTATCGGCTACAGGAAACTCGATGCGAGGAAGGAGGAGCTATAAAGATACACTTTGGAGAATTGCTTTGACTTTGGGAAGCACTGGCAGGAATGGGAGCATCTATCGCATAGTGCTGCTGGAGTCCGGTTCAGAGCTTCGGTTCAGACCTGAACCTTTCCGAACCAGACTGTAGGTTCAGTCCCAGGTTCGGCATAGGGTAAGAACTGGATGCATTGTTACGTTTGGCATTCAGCTGATGCCTGAAACTTGCAAATATGTTCTGAATGCGTCCAAACCCATCTGAATGTCTCTTGAATCTTCATATGATCCACTCAACACCCTTATTGCTAGCCAATTACTACTAATATATTCTCTGATCTTCTGACAACAACTTCAAGCATGGCCAATATACCGTCCTGGGAATATTGATCTCAGGACGACCAAGACCGGCTCTGACTTCATGACGGCAACATTCAGCTTCTTCAGTAAAGTACTTGATGTCTCGGTAAGCCCAATGTTCACTATTATTCAGATTGTAACTTATATAATGTCCAGAACATATGTTCAAGATTCTTGCTCAGGTACCTCAAGCTTCAACTAATTGCATGGCAACAGTATGTTCAAGGTGCATCATATTTTTCTGATCTTAACACAGATTTTGGTATAAACGAGCTACTACAGGTTCAATCTTCACCCTTCCTGCTGCCAGAATGTCATGTGTGCTTGGATCTGATGGCAAACTGAAAGATGCTAGTGCTATTGACTGGTACAACAACCCTGATGATGACACCCCATGGTTCCTGCACCTCTGCCTTCTACATCCAATGGGAAGCTGACTTCCTTCGTGTCTTGTCGCTCTGGTCGAGCCATTAAACTGATGGAGAAAATCCATGAAGCTGTCAACACAGCTCCAGCGAAACGATCAGCTCCAGCACCTCCTCAAGACCAGCCTGCACCCAAGTGAGTGCAAACTGGCTCCCATCTGATCTGTCACCACGATGATGATGACGACGACAATGAACCACCTGCACTAGAGGATGATTCTGGTGATGAGGAAGAGGATGAGGGCAAGGTCAACAAAGAGGAAGCTTACCAGAAGACTAAGGTGTTTGGAGATGAGGATTGTGAGGATCACAAGCACACAAAGAAAGAGGAGCACAGTGGAGATCTGAAGGTAGTATTTACTCAGGAGAAAGGTCGCATCAATCTGCACACCCAAGAATGCGAAGATGGCTGGTGGTGTGAGATATGCAGGTACATTTTGACTTTAAACATTGAGTGCATTTCTCATGTCAATTCTAGAGCTAATAATGTACCAGCCCATCAATCCTTTTTCAAAGGCAGTGTTTCGACTCGGTGCACACATATTGCTCGCAATGTGAAGTGCCACTTCCCAATCTATCGAGACCGCTGCAGTGAGCGATGCATCAAGATGCACGATCGTGCAATACCACCTAGCTGTAAAGCAACTGAAGGAGCCCAGCAAACATTAGATGGGTCCCTTGCAACTAAGATTCCTGAATTTATGAAGTCTGGGCTGATGGATTATATTGTCGAGTTAATTGTCTCTGAGGATGAGGTGTGTGATTGTGTTTTTTTATTTATAATGGTGACTTAAGATTACACAGGCATTCCAACTCGTTGATAAGGGACCATTTCACCACTTACTTCAATACCTCTGGCCCTCCCTTTCAGACAGGGATATCCCCCATCGTACAAAGACTCGTGATGAAATTCTCGAACAGGCCAAGGTGGCCATCCAGCATGTCAGAGAGAAGCTAAAGCACATTGACAGTAAAATCTCCATCACCTTTGACTCATGGACGTCTGAACCAGGCATGCCTTTCCTCTCTGTCACCGCACATTATATTGACTCACCAAATGGGAAACCTCAGGAGTGGGAGTTGAAGAGTGAGCAGCTTGCATTCACAATCATCAATGGCAATCATAGCGGTAGCAATGTTGGAAGGATTCTCATTGAAACTATCAATAACTACAACTTTCACACCAAGGTTGGATGGTTCACAGCTGACAATGCCACCAATAATGACACCATGATTCAGGCTGTTGCATTCACTATTGACCCTTCTGGTAAGGACTGGATTGCAGGTGAGCACCGTGTGCGGTAAGGAGTCTATTTAATATGTCATTCTATATATACTAACATCTACATATTTAGTTGTATGGAGCATGCCTTACACTTAGCAGCCAAGCACTTTGTTGAGGAGGTTGCTCCTACACCAGCAAGCGTTCTCTTCAAGAACGCAACCGCAACCGATGATGATGAAGACAAAGAGACTGAATTCGATGTCGCTGACACTGTTGGAAAAGCGCTTGCACTCGTCACGCAGGTAAGTTTGTATCCTTGTCTGACTAGCTCTGTTTGATGAACCCTTCTTTCAGGTACGGAAATCTCCCCAAGCTCGCACCTTCTTTCAAAAGTGCTGTGCTGAGGTCAATGAGCCCAACCTCAAGCTCTTAAAGTGGATTCGCACTCGATGGGCCTTGCTGTTTGGCATGTTGGAGCGCACCCTCAAGTTGCATAAGGTCAGTTGGTTACCGCTACTGTCCCTACAAACAATACTAACTCTATTGGCAGGGTGTGAATAGGTTTATACAGCTCACAGATGATAGCAACAAAGTTCCGAACCTGCAAGGCAAGTTGTATGGCGCATTCAAGCTCTCAGCCAAGGAATGGAAGAAGTTAGAGTTGATGGATGATGTGCTTCAGGTGCATGTGCTGTGCAAGCTTCTTCATTGACAAATTTAATTTTTATTAACCTACCTATTGCATTACCAGGAGCCTGCAAATGCTCAGCAATTGTTCTCTGCGACACATGAACCAACTGTATGGCATGTGATCCTGGTGCTCAAATTCCTCCAACAAACCTGGCAAAATATGGCTGGGTCTTCGAAGTTTGCCGACTTTTCAACTGCCATTGACTCTGGCATCGACAATCTTCACAAGTGGTACCACAAGATCAATTGTCTATTTCATTTGTCTCAGTATGTGTTTTGATTAATATAATGCTCTATCTAATGTATTGTATCTAGCACTTGACCCCAACTACAAGATAGTGTATGTGAAGAGTAAATGGGAGCCCCGTGACTTTGACAAGGACATGAGATGCCTGCAGATCGTTTTTGACAAATACTATCACCACAATTCCTTGCTGGATGCAGAGCCTGCTGTTGTGGCTCCTTCCTCTCTTGCACGCCAAGGCTCATATGGCCACAGTTGGATGTGTGACACTGTCAAATCCCGTGTTGTGAGCGACACTGCAAGCCAAAGGCCTTGTCAAGAGCTCGAGGACTACCTGGCTTCCCCACTAGAGGACATTGAGAATGTAGTAGCTTGGTGGGGTGTGAGTGTTCTTTTTCAAATTGCTATTCCTTACAAGTTGACATAAATGTTCCTTAGCATCATTCAATTCAATATCCAACTATTTCTCGCATTGCTAAGGATAACTTAGCCATTCAAGGCTCCAACGTTGTGTCCAAACGTGCTTTTTTGAGTGGCGGGATCACTGGGACTTCACGCCGTAATTGTTTGTTGCTGTCGACTTTTGAGGCCCTTCAACTATTGAAGAGTGGGTATCACCAGGGCCATATTTCTGTGACAGCTCAAGCTGAGTTTGCCACAGCTCATGAATGCTATGTCATGGATATGGTGTAGTTAGTAGCTACTTGTCAAATTTTTCATGTAGTTCTCGAAATTTTTTTGAAATTTATATGTTGCATTCGGGCATTCAAACACATTCAGAACTCGAATTGAATGTTTGTGAACACATTCATTTGTGTCCAGTCCAGCATTCACTCTCCTTGCCTGAACCAGACCCAAGGTTTGGTTCTAGGTTTGACAAAACACCCTCAAGAACTGGACTGAATCGGACCACGGCAGCACTACTATCGCAGATCAGGATTTCTATGCAATAATCATGGGATTGTTACCTGAATCCTACAGACCCATCCTATCATCCATAAATGCCATCACACGTGTTTCCAAGACCATCCTTACCCCATATGAACTCATAAACATTGTCACTGAAGAATTTGAACACAGACAGTTGTTGAACTGCGGAACCTCTAAGAAGGGTGGAAGTAGTACATTGTCAGCAAGAGCAAGCACATACAAGAATCAAACTTGTGAACGTACGAACAGAAACAAGGATATAACATGCTATAATTGTGACCAGAAAGGTCATTATAAAGCAGATTGTTGGAGACCTGGAGGAGGGAAGGAAGGTCAAGGACCTCAACAAGGATGAGGATGAAGCAGGAACTCACAGAAATAAACTGCAAATACTGCTGCTGAATCCAAAGGCAATTTTGCTTTTGTCTCATCAGATATGGCCAATATTGCGAAGCAACTGAATGTACCTGTTAACTGTCAAGGAGCTATTATAGACTCTGGCGCAACATCTCATTTCTCTCCTGATTGTTTGAAATTTGTCAGCTACACCTCAATTGAACCACAGAAAGTCCATACTGCAGATGGATCCACTATTAATGCCATAGGAAGAGGAGATATGGAAATAGACTTGCCTCTCGGAAAGACAAAGACCACAGTCACACTCAAAAACACCCTCTATATGCCAGACATGGCATTTATGCTTATATCAGTGAATCAGATCACAGCAGCTGGACTTGCTATCCATTTTGAGGACAGAATGTGCAAAATTGTGTTCCCTGCTCCAGAATGCAGAGTCATTACAGAGATTCCACAGGTGGATGGTCTATATAGTGTCATTTCTTGTAATCAGCATCATACGAACCTCGCAAAAGGAAAACTCACCATACATGAGTTGCACAAAGTCCTTGGACACATCTCACAGACTGCAGTACTAGATGCTGTAAAGAAAGGTCTGGTTGAAGGTGTTGAGCTCGACTCCACTTCATAGCCCAAATTCTGTGATGCCTGCACACAAGAAAAGGCATCCTGTCAACCTTTTCCCAAAGAGACAAAGAACCGAGCACAAACCTATGGCGAACTTGTTCATACAGATCTGTGGGGACCAGCCCAAACCACAAGCCTTGGAGGATGCTCATATTACATCAGTTTTACTGATGATTACAGCCGTGAAATGAAGATCAGCTTCTTGAAACACAAGAGTGAAGTACTTACAGCATTTAAACACTATGAGACAAATCTATCATGACAGCATCCTGGGGTCAAGTTGAAAAAGGCCTGCTCAGATTGAGGAGGGGAGTTCCTGAGTGCAGAATTTGATAAGTACCTAAAGGATGAAGGGATTGAGCAACAACTTATTGTACATGACTCACCACAACAAAATGGAGTCACTGAACGACTCCATTGCACTCTAGTGGAACATGCTCATGCAATGTTGATTGCCAAGGAACTCCCAAAATACCTATGGGCGGAAGCTATCAATTATGCAACATGGTTGAAAAATCGCTTACCATCTTGTGCGATCCCTAGAACGACATCATTCAAGCTCCTGCACAGATCAAAGCTGAGTTTAGCAGCAGCATGAGAATTTGGTGTGAAGTTATATGTGCACTCACTGGATGAAGGAAAACTTGAAGCTAGGGCCGAAGAGGCATTATTTGTGGGGGTGGATGAAGACAGCAAAGGTTACAGGACATACTGGCCCGGAAAATGATGAGTATCTATTGAATGGAACATTAGTTTTGTCCCACCAGGTGCCAGTATCGAGGATGACATACTGGACAAGGGGGAGTCCAGGCAGACAGTCCCAACAAATAACTTCCAGAATGTCACACTGACAGCACTACCCCAGACTCCCAAAACCCCACCCCAGAACACACAGCTTCTACCAGTACCAGATAGACCAAGAGCAACAAGAGTACATCCACCAGTGGGATACTACAAGGCATTAAACGAAGGAGAAAGAGCATCAATGGCAAAGGACCTCTCACTAGATGAAGACTTACCAAATGTTCCCACATATTGGGCACTAGCATCTACTGAACAAGAGCCGACAATGAAGGAGGCATTCAAAGGACCAGATGCAGCTGAGTGGAAAGAAGCAATCAATCATGAAATCAATCAACTGGAGAAACTCGGAACATGGGAAATAGTAGACCCACCTAGAGGTGCGAACATAATACCCTGTCATTTCATTCTAGCAATGAAACAAGGACCCGATGGAGAGAAAGTAAAGCTCTGAGCATGTCTAGTTGCAAATGGTCAGCACCAAGAGTATGGCATTGACTATCAAGAAACATTTGCACCGACGTTGAACATGACAACCATTTGTGCAGTCCTAGCAATGGCCGCTAAGCATGACTGGGAAATTCATCAAATTGATATCAAGAGTGCTTACCTGAATGCCACACTCAGGGATGATATTTACATGTGCGCACCACCTGGATACTTGAAGCCGGAAGATGAGGGAAAAGTTTTGAAACTGCTGTGAAGTCTCTACAGACTCAAGCAAGCAGGTTTTGAATGGTCCAAGGAGCTAGATGAATTTTTCCTCAATGCAGGACACACACGCTTGCAGGTAGATCAAGCAGTGTATTTTCAACAAATAGAAGATGAACATATCATCATAACAGTCTCCATCAATGATATGGCTGTAATGTTGAAGAACCTTAAACACATCCAAAGGTTCAAAGATCAATTATGGGAACGGTTTGAGATTTTGGATCTGGGAGAGCTTACCTGGCTACTGGGATTGAAGATAGAAAGGGACCAAAAGTGCAGACCATAATGCTATCGCAAGAAGCATATATAAATACAGTTGTCGAAAGATTTCGCCTCCAGGATGCAAACCCTGTGCCGAGACCTATGGAAACTGGGATACTGTTGACAAAAGAGAAGTCAGACATTGCACCAGGCACCCAATCTGAAATATCTGAACATGTACCATATCAACAAGCTATCGGCTCGTTGATGTATGCTGCAACAAGCACACATCCAGATATAGCATTCATGGTCTCGATCCTGTTACAATTTATGTGAGAGCCAGCACATGCTCATTGGGAAGCTGCAAAGAGAGTCATTAGGTACTTGAAAGGAACAAAAGACCTAAAACTCACCTTGGGAGGCACAGATAATGATTTGGAAGCCTTTGCAGACACAGACTGGGTGTCACAAGAACATCGGCACTCAATATCCCGTTGTATAGTCATGATACACGGATCACCAATTGCATGGAGCACGCGGAAACAAAGCATAGTCGCACTATCAACAGCTGAAGCCGAATATATCGCCCTAATGTCAGTAGTGTGCGAGGTACTTTACCTGCAAGCTCTCACCAAAGAACTTTATGGGATGATGAAGACACCAATAAAGATATACTGCAACAACCAAGGAGCAATAGTGTTAGCCTTGAATAACAAATTCCATGCACGTACCAAGCATATCAATATTCGATAACATTTCATTCATGCACTCATCCAAAACAAGACCCTCTTCCTCCTCCAATACAAGCCGACAAACGAGAATCTTGCGGATGCATTCACCAAGGCTTTGCCAGCACCATGGTTCTGAGAGTTGAGAAAGGGAATGAAGCTAGATAGCGCTTGAGGGGGAGTGTTGTAGTCAGAGGATGATGGTCATATCCGAGCACTGACTGATGTGATGAACAACGGGAATAACATAACAGAAGCCAGAGAAGATTTGTCAGCACAGCACAAAAGAAAGACAAGTCTGAAACATAGACTCACTGGATCGGATACTTAGGATTAGCAAATCATGGTATATAAACTGTACGAATATTTACTTTACAAGTCAGTCCAAAAATAATATCTCAAGTCTCACCTTGACTTCTAAATCTCATAACCAGATCCCATAGTAACTACCAGTAGCTATGGGGTACTACTGTAGTTTGTTGGAGTGCTACTACATGCAGCCATAAGTTACTACCAGCAGCTATATAGCACACAAAAGAACCTTGTAGCAATTAAATTCAAGCACCTGAATCACAAACTAGCATAGTACAAATGTCTTACTCACTGCGTCCCTATTCATCATCTATAAGCTCCCCACCCATCAGGAAACTGGCACAGACATGCTTTTTGTAGATAGGGTTTGCAAAATCAGACCTAATCTTCATCACATTGTGTCCAATTATATGATAATATAAAATAATACACAACCATAAGCAAAATGGTGTGATGAGATAAAATATTGCAATAAAATCACAATTGTGACAGAAATGTGGATCAAGTATAGTGCTGCTGAAGTCCAGTTTGGTCAGGTTCAATGACCTATATCTGCAAACCCTGAACTTGACCGCTGGTCAGGTTCGGGCAGGAGCCCCTTCAGTGACAAATTCTGTATTATATGGGCCACCCGACCTACATAATATCCCATACAAGACGGGCCAGCAGACCATGGGCCCATGTTGTGTATATCCTTGATGATGATGGATGGGCCAGGAGGAATATTATTTCCAATGGAGACGAGTGGGCCCATGTATGCCAATGATATATATCCTTGATGTTGATGGATGGGCCAGGGGAATATGATCATTCATGGAGATGGGTGGGCCCATCTGGGTAATATGTGGAGCAGGATATTATAGACAGCCAGGCTGAAGAGCGATGTAAGGCAAATATTATTATATAGATGGGTGGGCCGACGGGGGGTGTATTACATAGATGGGTGGGCCGATGTGGGGTGTATTACATATATGGGTGGGCCGACATTGGGAGTATTACATAGACGGGTGGGCCGACATGGTGGAATATTACTTATACGGGTGGGCAGAGGGTGTGGTAAAATATTTATTACATAGACAGGTGGGCCAAGGTGGGGGAGTATTACATATACAGGTGGGCCGACGTAGGATGTATTACATAGATGGGTGGGCCGACGTGGTGGAATATTACTTATATGGGTGGGCCAAGGGTGTGGTAAAATATTTATTACATAGATGGGTGGGCCAAGGTGGGGGAGTATTACATATACAGGTGGGCCAACGTAGGATGTATTACATAGATGGGTGGGCCGATGTGAGTTGTATTACATAGACGGGTGGGCCGACATGGGGGATATTACATAGTGATAGATGGGTACATATATGGGTGAGCCTAGATACATTTCATCAAGACATACAGCTGATGTAGTCACCAGTGAATCAAACACATAGGATACATGCACACTATGAGTGCATATACCTACAATCGACCACCAAACTCTACACCTGTAAGCATGAAAACATGAATGGACCATGCATGCCATTCACAGATAATCAAGTACCGAAGCCAAAAACCCCACACCTGAACCCCGAGTGCCAGGTGCCGAGTCCCAAAACCCAGAACTCAAAACTCGAGATTCACAGCAGATATCAGCTGAACTCCAGATGTCCAGAAGCCTGAAGCTTGCAAAGATATCAACATGAAATTTCACCATATGTCAAGCCCCGAACCCCGAGTTCCGAACCCTGGAACTCGGGACTCGATATTTGAGACTGAACAAAGATATCTTTCAAAAATGTGTAAATCAAATTTTTTGATACCCCCAATGTTCTCAGTGCCGAGTGCTGAACCCCGAACCCCAAGTCCCGGCACTCCACAATGTCGGGGTTTGGGGGTCAATAAAATGTTTACAGATATATGAAAAGTTGATTCAAACATTTTTGAAAATTGTTTTGTGCATCTCAAATATCGAGTCCCAACATTGTGGACTGCCAGGACTCAGGGTTCGGGGGTCGGGGGTCGGGGGTCGGGACTCGGCACTGAAAATTAGGGGGTATAGAAAAAAATTGATTTACACATTTTTGAAAGATATCTTTTTCTTTACAGATATATGAAAAGTTGATTCAAACATTTTTGAAGATTGTCTTTTGCATCTCAAATATTGAGTCCCGAGTCCCGAGTTCTGGGACTCGGGGTTCGGGACTCGGGGTTCGGGACTCGGGGTTCGGGACTCTAATACTAGGTTAATTGACCTATATTGGATGCGAAGCCATTAATGGAAATGAATTTGTAATGAGCCAACAAGACTGCAAAATGTCATATTGCAATAACAATTCATTACACCTGAGCTGATGCCTTGCTTGCAACATTAGTAAATAAGATGAAGATAGGTAGATGCACCCCGGTGCAAAAATCTCACAGGGTGGAAGCAAGGGGTAGCAGAGGCAGGAAGACTTGGGTCAAGGTCCCACTTGCAAGCACAAGGCAACATGCCTACAGGTCCATGCCTAACTCTCCCCCAGAATCACCAACAATTCAGCCTGTTGAGGCACCACCTCCTTGGGAAGACTTTCCTGACAATACTTATGAGCAAGACCAAGGCTCATTTGAGCCTTTGCAACTCCCAAAAACCATGGCAAGTTCATCTACAATGTTGGAGCATTATTCAAACTATGGCTGAATATTAAAAAAATCAGAGTCAAAATGACTACCTCAGGCAATGGCTGCCGAGGCAGGAATCATATCTACATCACCTCCTGGATCGAGAAGCTCCACCAGAAGACAGGAGATGCTTCATCTGCGACCAGGATGGGGTCTACAAATGTCAAGATTGTCTTGGCGAGCCACTGTATTGCACGGGCTGTTGCAGGAGTCACCATCGTAGCAATCCTTTTCACTGGATCAGTCAATGGAATGGACAATTCTTTGAGCGGAGTTGTCTCGCTCATGTGGGACTCATCCTACACCTCGGACATGATGGCAAACAATGTCCGGCACTCACAGATAGGTGCAATTTGTTTGAAGAAGATGAACCTGAGGATCAGCTCGAGCCCGAAGATCTGCCATTTGTGTCCGGACCCGAGTTCCAGCCGAAGGAGAACACCATGGTCATCGTCAACAAGTCCGGAGTCCATCGCCTGGAGGTTCGATGCTGTGATTGTCCGAATGCCATGAGTCCAGACATTCAAATGTTTTGACATGGATTTTTCCCTGCATCTTTCAACAGACCAAAGACTGTGTTCACCTTTGGAGTGCTCGATGATTTTCTATTGGACAACCTTGAATGTGGCACCTCAGCGATGAACTATTACAGCAAGCTCCGGCAAATGACCTCAAGCATGTTTCCACACCTTGTTCCGGTAATGCCTTACCTACTTCATCTACTGGACATGATATTGACAAAGCATGTGGTGAAGGACCAATACAGAGAGCTCATGAGGGTCGCTCGACAGTGGAGGCAGTTGAAGATAATGAAATGGCATGGCTTTGGCCATCGTTCCGACACCCTGAGCACAGGAGAACTCACATTATTTTGCCCGGCATGTCCTCAGCCTGGTATTAATGTGCTGTTGTCAGGGGATGAATCACTCGATGAGTGAGTCCTGTTCAATACCGAAGGTGGCCTCCACAATAATAAGAACTCCAAGATGGAAATTCACCCAGTCATTTGTGATGGACGGAAATTTCAAAGCAGAGCATCTGCATCCCATTAAGCCATTTGATGAAGTTTGGCTTTCCGATGGCCTTGAATTCATGGTAGGAAAGGACAGGTATAAAATGCATCTGGAAGAGGCTGCTGACACAGTGGAAAAATCAAGCTGCAACAACCACCGGGCAGTAAATCAAGCCAATGCTTCTCGGCACAAGCTGGAGTCCACCGGCATCAGGGGAGTGGCCTGTGCCCGACACAGTTGTTTTGTCCCTCACTCCATGGTTGATTTTCAGAAAGGCGAAAGGCAAGCCACATGCACCATTCCTCATTCACGAGTTAACCATGCATCACTTGCAGACAAATGAACATGGACTACGCCCTTTGCGAGGCTTCCCAGCACAACATGGAAGGCATCACCAGGGCCGTCACCTTCTATGATATCAACTGTCAATACAACAAACACCTTCAGGTTCAGGTGGATCAAAGCCGATTTCTTGAAATGGCACCGGAACTAACCATCATTCCCGGCATCAGGTTGTGGCATGTTCATGGCCATCAGGACAGCTGCTATGTCCAATATGCATCCAACTTTATCGAAGGCATTGGTCGGATCAACAGAGAGATCATGGAGACCCTATGGGCACGTCTCAATCTGATTTCCCCTGCAGCTCGGGGAATGTCATCTCCGCACCGCAAGGAATGCCTTGATTATCAGATGAACGACTCAAATTTCTGCAAGATGATCCGCATGAAAAAGACTCTATGCCGAAAATACAAGCTGGTGAGGAATGGCATCGCTGAAAGTGGAAAGGCATTTGACAGACTCAATGAGGCAGCACCCACACATTCAAAGACAGAATGGTTAGCAAGGGAGAGGATAGCTCAGTCAAGCAGATTGAATGATCCTGTGGTGATGGATGAATATGAGATTAATATAAAAAAGGGTAAGTTGACCTCCATTGTCTCCGTGGAGGTCCAAATTAATATGGCACTCAGCACCGAGCAAAAAGGAGATCGAGCTTAGATTATTAGAGGAGAGTAATGCCCACAATGTGGCACCCTCTCACAGATCTGTGGCAGTGTGGATATCGACAGGGTTGGCAATTGAAGAGGCTCAGATTGCATTGCTTGTCAAGGTCCGAAGGGTTGGAAGAAGATGCACAGAGACACAGAGATTAGACATTGCCCGTCAATGCAATCGGCTCCAAGGCCAGATAGATGGATTCACTTGGTCCGCTCTCACGCATCTCGGGGAGGGATTCGATGCAGATGATGAACCTGACGACTTGAACGTAGACATTCTCGATGATCTTGATGATGACCCGGTGGAATTCACCAAGACATCTGATACATGGATGAATTCTCCAGAGCTCACTGTAATCCCATTGCCATCAAACCTTGGGGTTGACCGATGCAGACGATGCATGGCAGAGGATCTTATTCCCCTGGAGATGTCGCTTCGTGAAGGGCAGGCCAATGATGCCCTTCACAATCTCCATATTCACCTGTGCAACAAGGCCATCCTGTTCCAAACAACTGTTAGGCAGGCCAAATCCCAAGCCCTGAAAACTCGGGCAACTCAAAATCAGCACCGCGGTGGGCGACCCAAATGCCTGAGGTCAACGAAATGAATCTCTGGCTTGGTTTTGGTCCGTTGAAGTCGACCTCGGGGGTCCGGATCAATTGTGGAATGAGGAATGTGAGTTTGTGCTTGCTTGTCATATCCTGCGGTTACCTGATGGGACCCATGCCAAGTTTACCGAGTTCATTGGCTGCGGGCAAAGGCACTACGGGATTGATGGAGGGAAGAACTGATATTGGTCAAATTGGAGATGGATTGGACACACAACTTTTTTTTGTGGAAAGCAACCCAATGGGGCAATCGAATGCAGGAATCATTGGATAAACACCTTCCGGGTCATGCATGCTACTCCGGAAGGCAATCCCAAATGTATTCATTGCTCGCACAGGATGCGCAGGCAGCATTTCAAGACGTACAGAATGTGTTGATAGAGGCTGGAGATGAATGAATATTGTTTGCTCATGAATTCACTGTTTCCACACACATACTTGAGTCCTGGGAATTGTCCGGGTCAGCCCATGTCGGAGTTTGAATTTCTTATCCATCCATCAGTGATGCTGATCTTCACATCTTCACCATCTTTCACTTGCATTGCCAGCATCATACTCCTGTATTAGTCATGTCTGCAACTCCTGCATCCACTTCTGGCACTCCAAATCCTGAAAATCATTACCAACCCCTGAAGCTGAGCCTTGGAACTATTTCCTGCACATTGGCAATGGCTGCATCGTGCGTCCATGCATGCATCTCTCAATATCAGACAGAAGCTGCCAACAGTGTTCTATCTTCTGACCGGGTCGAGTATTTTAAGGCCAGGCTGCAATGGGAGATGAATGTATGTTACTGCTGCCCTGATGATTGTGTTGGTCGATGCTAAGCATGTGAGCAGACTTTTGTCACACCAGTCCTGCAGTACTCCGCTACACACAATATTGTGTCAGTTGTTCCAGTCCCTGTTGCTCATATCCTTAAGTTGTATCCCATGCTGACCTGGAACACGGTTCCGGACGACGTCTTCTCATCCCACCTCCATGCATTCGATGATGAGGCATGTCCGGGACATGCATCCCGGATTGTTTCCCAATATGTATGTCCATGGTGGATGGGAAACATGAGAATACCAGATGAACCATGGCATTGGGATGTTGTCATGGCTTCCTGCATCTCTCACCACCAGTGTTGGGCGGTAAGATGTTGACTCAATTACCTTGATTGATTACTTATCTGTTGTAGCATGGTGTTGAGGATGATGCTTTGGTTCTTCCGGAGAAGTTGAAAAACCCTCTGAGCACACCACCGGCGGGACTGAGGTGGATGAAATCATGCATGGAAGCATTGCTGGAGGAGCAAGATGAGGGAATCCAAGACAAGATGGCTGAGGTGAAGATGTACACTGACATGCTAGAGAAATTGAAGAGAGCCAATGGAGTGTAGTCCCATTTAGTCTTCATTGTATGCAGGTTGTAAAATATTATAGGCATTCAAGAATTCCATGTCCCAACTCCCAAATACAAAACTATCGAGCTCCGAGTCCCAAGTACCGAGCCCCAAGCCCCGAGCTCCGAAGTTCAGGGTTCGGAGCTCGTAACTCGGAGCTCAATACTTTGTCCTGAATATTGAGTCCCGGACGCCCGAGTCCCGAGCTCCGAAGTTGGTAACGCGGAGCTCGATACTATCCTGAATATTGAGTCCTGGACGCCCGAGTCCCGAGCTCCGAAGTTCAGGGTTTGGGGTTCGTAACTCGGAGCTCGATACTATCCTGAATATTGAGTCCTGGACGCCTGAGTCCCGAGCTCCAAAGTTTGGGGTTTGGGGTTCGTAACTCGGAGCTTGATACTATCCTGAATATTGAGTCAGCTCGATACTTTGTCCTGAATATCAAATCCCGGACACCCAAGTCCCAAATTTCGGGTTTCAGGGATCAGAGACCCAGAGCTCGGTATTGAGAAGAAACTACTGAGTCCCAAAACCCGAAATTTGGAACTCGGGACTCGGGACTCGGGACTCGGGACTCAGGACTCAGGACTCGGGACTCGGGACTCGGGACTCGGGACTCGGGACTCGGGACTCGGGACTCAGGTGTCCGGGATTCGATATTCAGGATAAAGTATTGAGCTGACTCGATATTCAGCAGAGTATCGAGCTCCGAGTTATGAACCCCAAGCCCCAAACTTCGGACCTCAGGTCTCGGGCGTCCAGGACTCAATATTCAGCACAGTATCGAGCTCCGAGTTACAAACCCCGAACCCCGAAATTTGGACCTTGGGACTTGGTAGTCAGAACAAAGTATTGAGTTCCAAGTCACAAGCCCCGAACCCCGGCTGTCTACAATTATGGGTGTCGGGGTTCTGTAAAAGGTGTACGGAGATACAAAGTGTTGATTCAAACATGTTTATACATCGTCTCACATTGAGTGCCAAGTATTGGGTTTTGGGACTCGATACCCTGGCACTCAGGACTCCCATATGTCAAGTCCTGAGTTCCAATTCTTAAATACTGAGGTTTGCATCCCAAAACTTGAGTATTGAGGTCTGGATAACCAGCTCACAGAACGTTGAGCTCTGGACATGTTTATGCTCCAATTGGTACATGGCATTCATTTGTTGTAATGTATATGGGTAACAACACTTTCTCTTTCTTTG
>MU179311.1:26156-37192 GCA_016767475.1 Suillus weaverae
GGCCCACCCGTCTACTGAATATTCATTTACATCGGCCCACTCATCTACTCTACATATTCCCTGCATGGGCCCACCCACCTCCATCGGGAATAATTTGACTCCCGGCCCATCCGTCATAGTCAAGGATATTTCTACCATGGGCCCATGGTCCACTAGCCTGTATCATATGGGATATTATGCACGTCCGTTCCTTCGTATTATACGGAGATAGGTCACTGTAATATGTGACAACATACCACTTTTTGTCTTCACTAGTATCTGGCCAGGGGTGTAAGTCGCGCAACCTTAATGCTGTTTCTTTATTCTTACTCTTCTGGGTCATCTTTATAGCATGAGCACATACTCGTTGTGCCACACGTGCCCCAACAAAGAGCTCCATAACCTGATTTGGAACCATAACACTTCTTTTCAAGTACAGTGATGAATGTACCTGTGGTCGTTGAGTTTATCCAGGAGCACTTTGGGATGGCAGCACAAGCAGAACCACTTTCGATAGAGTCCTTGCTGCAGAGACAGAATGAGGAACATGAGGCTGCCTCAAAGGTGAATCTGGTCATGTTACGAAAAAGAGATGCTGATTTAATTCATGTACAGCCTAAATTCCTCTCAAAAGAAGAGCATGCAAAGATAGCTATAGCGAAGCATGCTGCAGAGCTCAGAGAGCAACTGGAATGCGATGAGAAGTTATGAACAGACTGTGAAGGTCTAGAACATCAAGCTGAGGAAGTGAGGCAGCGGGAGCAAGAAAGGGAGCATACTGCTAGGTACAGCAGTGCTCCTGCTCGACGTATGATTTCCTCTCATTTCAAGCGACCTGTATTGATTATGTGCTAACAGATGATGATAGAGAATCAAGATATGGACATCCCAAAAAGGATTCCCGACATGGGCAGAGAGGTTGAGGAGGTGGACCACCTCCGGACAACCATCATGCACAGCCCCAACCACCAAAACACATACCAAATACTCCAACAGGTCCAAGGGCTGATCATCTCAAAACTCAAACACGCCTTCTGGTGCTGTTTCCTCCAGCACATCCCCTGCACCCATCAGCAATGCTAATAGCACCAGTAATGTGAGTGGGAATGACCCTCTTTCAGAGCCCAGTACATCCTATGTACCTGTCATATCCTGCGCTCCGGATCCGGATATCCGGATATCTCAAACTCTATCTCCAGACTAATCCTTTCCTGTTCTCATCTCCATTTAGATTTCCCCTATTTCTGGTTTCCGGTCTTATGTATATCTGACTTATTATATTCCATTCTCCCCTTTTCATCTCCGGCTCCATAATGATATGATCCGTTCCACTTACTAATACGTTCTCTCCATTCCTCCGTACATAGCCCTACACTGCGCTGACTGATTTTGATTAGGATATCTACGGTATATAAACCCTTGTAAAATCTCACTACTTCCTCAGTTCGAATATTAACTTAGTTCCTGCTCCCTCCTGTCTCCTCTGGACTTGAGTTCTCACTCCAGTCAATCTCCAAGTCTTAGGATTGTATCCATAAGACTATAACTCCGACTCTACCAAAGGGTAGTCTATCTCCGCTTGTTTCTATTCCGGACTTTGTCCGTAATAGCCTTTGTCTTCTTCTCCACCCTAAGTCAGGAAAGTCCACTGGACTTCCATATACTCCGAAGTCCGGACTTCGTCGGACTTTGCATAACACCCTCGGAAGTTAAGGGCAATACTCGGGTAAGGGGCGCAGCGCACGAGCTGAAGCCAAAGCCCTTAAGATTCGTCTCTCGAGCATGACCTTAACAGTACCTCTAATGACCGAGAGTGACCTCAGTGTTGTATGTGATCGCTATCTTGGTGTAAACACCAAGAAGAACAAGATCTGCAAGATGAATGACCAGAAATTCATCTTTGACTGGAACATGGAGGAAGACATGATTCTCCTGGACTTTAGCATTGCTGCTCAAGGTGTGTCTGCATATTCACTTGTGTTGGTCACTGGCTCTGATGATAACTCTAAGATGGTTTGATACCTCACCCCTGCATTCATGGACAGAGTCACAGATCCCACAGAAGATATTAAGTGTCATCGACAAGATTGGTTACAAAGAATCCTCTGCCATCCAATGACAAGCAATTCCCATCAGGCTGCAGAACTGTGATATCATAGGTATTGCAGAGACAGGTACATTCTTTCCCTGTCTATCCTCCTCATGCACTAACATTACAATAGGTTCCAGAAAAACAGCAGCCTTCACGGTGGGAAATGGCACCAGGCATTTGCATCACATTTGCGGAGTTGGGGACTTGGTACGCATGCAGTGCCATGCACCGCTATGATTTAGTTCTATGGTGAACTAAAACTGCATATAAGTATGATAACAACATCAGTCCCTTCCTCACCTGACGACTCTCAAGATAAACTCTCTGAACCAGGCATTTTTCGCATGGCTTGCAGCACAGAGTGATATTGCAATTATGCAGATGGACTTGAATGGGGTGTTTTGTGTGAGGATGGCAATTGGCACTGAGAAAACTGTGGAAAAGGATGTTGATATGGCATTGGATGTGATTGGGCAGGAGGGACAGGCTACCTTGAGGAAGTGGGAGAGAATGTGGGGACTATAACTGCAATGATGTATTTTGGCACAACTTTGGTGTTAGAGTTGGCATGAAGCGGAAAGATTTTCTAATGTCATATGTTTGTATTTGCCATACAAAATTATGTTCTTATTTTGTACAGCAGAACCCCTCATACCCAATGAATGCTCAATGAACGCCCAATGAATGCCCATTATAATTCCCCATAGGATTAACTTTACATTTTCCTGGCTCATTTAAATGTCGAAGCAAATTCAAAATTTCCTGGGGTGGCAAAACAGCCCCTATTATGTAATATTTTGCGGAACATTTTGCTGCACATCAAAATTTTGGATTTATCAGTGATAAAAATAGGATTGTACAAGTTCATATTTTGGCCAACATTTTTCGAAAAGGAAAAATTTCGAGTATTTTATACACTTCAAATTGGTGTCGAAATGGATTGTTATGCTTTGTCATTTTGCCCTCAGTCGAAATTTGCCGGTGTCCCAGTAGTAAAATTCAAAGTGCGAATGGCTAATTTATCATTCTCATTTCAATTAAAATATTGCCTGAGGCAAAACTCTGAAACCGCCGGTGTGTAAGCTGGAGGGTTTACTCAACAATGGACGACTGTCACAGGAGCATGTGATGTGACCAGTGGTGTCCGTTACGTAACAAAAACCACAAAGGCCATTATCTTGCGGCATTGCCACTATCGACCAACTCCGCCTTGTGGCCTTGTCATTGTCTATTTAATTAGTGACAGTGTCGTCATAAAGATGAGAGCCAGAGTCCACTTTCTGTTCTTTCCAAAACACCATCTTTGTTTCCGTCGCCGACGACGGTACCAAATATTGCAATGAGCTATAGCGTAAATCCAACATATCCTCTCCTCCCCGTTATCTCTTTCTTGGGTTTCTTCCTTATTCTCATCCCCTTTCCATGGCACCTACAAGGATGGAATGCAGGCACTTGCGTCTATATGATATGGGGAGCTATCTCATGTCTCATTCAATTTGTGAACTCTATCATCTGGCGCAACAGCGCTTTGAATGTTGCACCTGTATGGTGTGATATCTGTGAGCAATTTCCGATGCTGTCTCTAGTGTCGTTCATGCTAACGGACCTGCAGCAACCAAATTACTCATTGGAGCCAGTATTGGTATCCCTGCCTCTGCGTTGTGTATTAGTCGCCGCTTGTACAGCATAGCTGTCATCAAAACCGCGTCGCCAACGCGTCAGGATGTACGTCAGACCCTCTTGCATCGTGAGCGAGTGCTTGTACTAAACGGTTGACAGAAATGGCGTGCTGTCATCATCGATCTTTCCATCTCGATCGGTATCCCCGTCATGGTTATGGCACTTCGTGCGTACCTTCTCTGCAACGAAACAATGTCAACTGACATTGATCACACCGGACAGACTACATTGTTCAAGGGCACCGTTTCGATATCCTTGAAGATATCGGTTGCTGGCCAGCAACTTACAATGTAATACCGGCATATTTCCTGGTCTACATGTGGCCCCCACTACTTGGCTGCATTTCTTTCGTTTACTCTGGTTCGTTCGTGCGGCATGCTACATAACCAAGCTCACTTTTTCCTAGGCCTGACTCTTGCTGCATTCTATAAGCGCCGTATGACGTTCAACTCGCTCATATCAGGCAACAATTCGATGAATGCCAACCGTTACATCCGTTTGATGATGCTATCGGTCATCGAAATGGCTTTCACTGTGCCAATTAGTATCTACAGTGTCTATATCTCCAGCACAAGCACGCCCATGCAATCATGGGTTTCTTTTTCAGACACCCATTACGACTTCTCATACGTCGGTCTCATTCCCGCAGTCGAATGGACCAGCAATTCAATCTACAAACAATCCATCGATTTGACACAGTGGCTCTTTCCGGTTTGCGCCTTCATGTTCTTTGCTCTCTTCGGCTTCGGGAGTGAAGCGAGAAAGCACTATCGGTTGTACTTCCTTTGGATTGCAAAGCGCTTCGGCTACAATCCTCCTGTAATGGAAACATCGATGCCGCATGTTCCCAGGTTGGTGCTCGTCTTATTTGGTGATTGCTGTCAAACTCAAATATCCGTCAGGTTGAAAGGCAAACCCGTTGGTTCATTGCCGGTTTACAGCACCCCTGCCCCTCCTCGAATCAAACTCCAATCCTCATTCACGCCTGTTCTCGACCTCAAGAATTCTGACGTTTACCAAGACGTCGAGAAGCACGCTGATTTATTATTACCGCTGCCTCCATACTCCAAAGAAAAATTCTCCGAGGACTTCTCGCGCACATGGTCAAATTATTCAAGATCTCGTATGGAGGCATGTGCAGTTGATACCGACCTCGAAACGCCATCCAAGGCTCATGCCTGGCAATCATCGCGGGTGCGTTGCACGGATCGTTATGCTATCCCCGCATACCACCGCCCCTTTTCGCCACCCAGCCTGTACCCTACCACTGTTGACCTGGACAGCTCAATGCGATCATCATCTGCGTCCGTCGCAATCGTACGAAACCACACCACCCGTAGATATCTATGAACTGTTGCTTCATGACGTGTCCGTTATATCCCTTCACGCTAGTCTGACTGGTGTCACTTTACTGGCTTACTATAGTCGGTTTTCATCCTTTTGATCTTCGATGCTAGATTGACAAAGTGCTACAGTGACTTCCACACTCCTTATCACAACATATGCCATCATTATGATTATGTCCCATGTACATGTCTAACCGGTTTGAATGGAAAATGTGATGGACGATATGTCAGACTTGGATCACCGCCCTGCCTGTATACACTTAGTCTCGTGGTCGGAGTGTCGACAATCAGAGCGGTCAATGTCGGGCGAACTGTAGATCCACGAATATAAGAGGGGTCCGAAAAGTAACCAATTTGTAGGTCCCTTCATCCGACGAGAGCAATGCAAGACTCCGGTATATATGAGAACAGATAGGGTCTGTCAGCCAAGCAACTCATCAAGAAAATCTTCCATCTCCACTTTGTGCGCCTTTGGTGCATCAGTGGGAAGTGCTGGTGCCTCAAATAAGTTATCATAGCTGGCCGATGCGTAAAACAAATGTCAGTGTGATGATATGCACTGATGAGAAGACTCTACCATGTGTTCTATCACGTGCAAATAGAGGTTTTGCTTTAAGCTTCTCCGACTTTGAAGTTTGCACGGAATCGCGCGTTCAGATCTATCAGTCTACACACCACCTATTATTAGTTGAAGTCACCTCGACTTGCATCTGCAGCGGCCTTTTCGCGACTCATTTCCTCAAGTTCTGCATCCCATTCAATGGCCTGTACGCGCCCCTTCTGAGATGTTGGAGGTGGGATACGATGAGACGAAATATGTGCGAGTTCATGGTCGATATCATCATTATCGACTCGAGGCGCCGCAGCCACAGTCGTCTCCGACACGTCCGACAAACGCTGTCTCGCAAGAAATGACGAAAGGTCTACTTCCGCCTCACGAATCTCTTCTCCTTGCACGCCTATTGGAGGACGACATTCTCCAGCCGCAGCCTCACACTGAGCCTGTTACTATTGCTCCTGAAGGGTGGGAGAGGCTCACAATGGGGCGGATGAGGCTGACAGCGGGAATGGTGAGTGTCGCGCAATGGGAACGGCTGCATTTTGTGCCATTACTTGGTGTCGATCATCGCTGTGGTGTTGCTTGTACAACAGTGTAAGCCTACTTCTCTCATTTCCCGCCAATCCATTCAATGCTGAAGTGTACTTTGGCAGTTGTTTAACATTCGTTGGAACCTCCAGAGCTTTCAACCGCGACTATTCATCTTCCCTCACCAATAATACCCAGCTCGTGTACTGTCCAGTCTTTCGTCGTTTTCGTTTTCGTTTGGTACACGTAGTTAAGTTTTCGTTCCTGTTTTGTTCTCGTTTGTACCGAGTTACTTCTGTGTCAACCCCAGCCTATTTTTTGTCCATGGGTCACCGAGTACGACTATCTTGTGCTGCCGTATAGTACATTGGAAGATGTAGCGGCATGTGATCGTGTGTCCTCGAACTTTGTATATCGGATTCCTAGCGGATGAAGTTATTGCCCTTACTTTTGGTCACTTGAGCATCTTCCACAATTGAAGTTTAGAACCATGAATCGAATATAAGTGCGTACGGTCCGAAAAGTTCTCAAACTTGTCTGCTTCGCGGACTTGCATAGTCACATTCTTGCTCCAGTGGGCCGGTGTATCCAAAACTGCTGAGCCTGGGGCTGCGAGGTTGCCCGCCTGCCCTCGACCATCACGAGTCTGTGTGGTACATGTTCTAGAGAGGAGTCCGTCCAACGACGAATAATCAACATTCAAATATGATCCGACAACGCTTAAACTGCAAAGGCAGGGTGTGCGGGTCCCGAGATCATCGATCAAAGGCCATATCAAATACTGAGAAGCCAGCGAGCAAAGGAGCAGAGCACGAATGGAACGAATTGCATTTGTATTATGTAATCAGGGTAACTTGTCAAGCCATACATGCATCACGTGCACCGTGAAAAGGACAATGGGCAGGGGCGGCCACAAAATCTATAATTTACATATGGATGCTTGTAGATCATTATGGGTCCCCTTGTGTATTTTCCTTGACGCGAAATACCTTTTTTTTACAATACTCTACGCAGAAGCTCTAGCGCGCAGACATATCCTCGCGCAGCCTTTACATTATCTACTTGCTCAGAAATCAGGAGACACACAGGACATAACATGGACTCCTTCGATCTGGAAGATATGAAGTTATCACCCCCAAGTCACTATGGTGATGGTGACAAGGAAACATCGTCCCCCATACCCCTGGATCAAGACAGCTACTGCCGACTAGGGACTTATTGTGTCGTCTCATAAGCATCTGTAGGTAGTTTGCCTCGCCGCAGTAGTCCTTTTGTCCGACTGATGTTTGATGGATTCAGGTTTCTCAGCATGCTCTACCACTCCCATTCCTTTAGTCCAAGGCTGTTTCGGCCTCTCGCGACGTCAGTCCCCTTGTCCTGGGATATGCTATTCATGCTTCATTCTTCAAGTATTTACCTCGTGCTAGTTGATGCACCCGGATCGATCATGACCTTCGGTGTACATTTTGTTTAGCCTTTGGACATACTTTGTCACTCGGTCAAATTACTGCTGCATGCATGTAGCCTCAGGCACTTACCAGGTGTCCTTTCTCCAATCCCTACTTTCGTCCCTGCTTTAATACGATCGTCTCCCCTTTCGTCCTTTCTTCAATCGCCTTCCCATTCTTCATGGCAATCCGACGTCCTACTTACTGTACCACGTCTCGCCTTAGGCTATTACGAGTAGAAGTAGCAGTCAGTGACAGCATGAATGAACGACCCGCAAATTGGGAAGCATCAATAGCATTCAGTAGGTAGAGCTCAGCCATAGAGCGCGGCCATAGATGAACATCAGTCTCCACCACGTCCGGATTCAGAACATGGATATGGAAGAGTCGGCGCTGATAATGACCTTCCGAGGCAACCTAGCCTTTGTCCATGTGGTCATATTTGGAGCGAGAAGAGAATCAACGTGCAAATACCCCGTGAGCATGAGTGTCATACGCAAGATACAGGTCATTAGCTGAGAAGATCGTCAAGAAATTCTTCCATCTCCACTTTGGGCGTCTTCTTCGGTGTATCATTAGGAAGAGCTGGCGCCTCAGAATAGTTATCATCTGGCCGTTGCGTGAAACAAAATGTCAGTGGGATGATGTTCACAGATAAGATGACACTACCTTGTTTTATATCGCGTGAGAACAGAGGCTTTACTTTGAGCTTCTCTGACTTTGCACGGAATCGCGCCTTCAGATCTATCAACTACAATCAGTCTCATATACTCGAGCTATCAATTCAATGGTCAATTAGTTGAAAAGTCACCTCGACTTGCATCTGCAGCGGCCTTTTCGCGACTCATTTCCTCAAGTTCTGCATCCCATTCAATGGCCTGCACGCGCCCCTTCTGAGATGTTAGAGGTGGGATACGATGAGACGAGATATGTGCGAGTTCATGGTCGATATCATCATCATCGACTCGAGGCACCGCTACTACAGTCGTCTCCGACACGTCCGATAACCGCTGTCTCGCAAGAAATGACGAAAGGTCTACTTCCGGCTCACGAATCTCCTCTCCTACACAATGTCAAACATAAGCTCAACGCATCATCCACTCACGACTCACCGTCAGAATCCAACTCAGGCTCGAGCTCCACATAACGATCAGCATTGGATCCAAGTTGCCGCCGTGAGTACTTCTTTTGCAGCTCTTTCGCCTCTTCTGAATCAGGGTCGAGATCGACCACTTCCTCGCCCTCCAGCACTAGGCGCTGGTGGAATTCTGCCGGACGGCCACCTCGACCACGGCCTCGTGCACGAAGGTACTTTCCTAGCCCACCACGGGACTTTCCACGACCTCTCCCACGAGCACGCGATGGTTCAGAGGTTGATGGAGAATTTGATTCTGACATGTTACACGGGCAGACTGATGTGGGCTGTCATCGTAGTGTACCTAAATAGAAATCTATGTATCTTCGAAAAAGGAAGGCAGCACCTTGTAGTTTCAATACGTCCAAACAAACAAGTGGCAACCGACCAGAACCACGCTAAGGCTCAGCGCTGAAGGTGAAGGGGAGTGGTGCAACAAACTATGGCAAACGGCACCTCGGGCAGCACCTCCCATAGTGTTCAGCTTCTCCGATCATGTTGCAACTTGTCATGTTCCGTCCCTCATGTTTCCACATTAATGCTCTCGATCATCCTCCCCCCATCATGGTACTAGTATCAGCTCAATCTGACGAGTCGTATAGAATAATTCGGCTTTTATTTTCGCGCCGATGGTCTTCAGTGGTTTGAATATTGTTTGCATTTAACATTACCTTACGAAATACACTCGATTCTAACTGAGTAGTACGACAAGTGCAGGAGCAGCAGACACTCTGTTCCCTTCAACCCTGGCCGGCCACTCTCACTGAAGACTGACCATGGCATTAATGTTTAGCACAGGCTCTTCCGTTAACCCTGGTTGGTGATCTCGATTCACAGCGCTTGGTACAATCATACCAGCGTCTATCGTGCCGAACAGCCTTCGACAATACACGTGCAGCATGACATGAACCCTGACTCAAACGCTCAACCTCTTCTCCTCTCCCTCTTAGCCCAACTCCATCCACAGTCCCACTCTGTCCACCCACCCTCCGCCTTCTCGGTCCCCTACCACTCATTCTGAACCCCTCTCAAATTCCGATGCTGCGTGTCGTTCGTCGTTTGTTTCGTCCCACTATCACGCGTAGTAGCTTTGCAAGCCAATATATCAGACTCGAAAGTAGGTCACTCCATACTACCTTGGTATTTGTCTCATAATCTTCACCCTCTATCTACAGTCATCAGCGGAAAGAACCTTCAAGTCCCTTCTGAGCGCATACCCGCAGGCATTTACGTATCCATCGATGTCGACTCGAAGAGACGCTGGAAATCGGCCATCAGTGCCTTATCATCTGATAAATCTGTCGCGTGGGGGAATGTTGTAACTCTGTAAAGTCCATAGAGACTTTCTGACGCTATGCAAGAACTAATCTTTGGTTTATAGATCATCGTGGGGGTCACCTACATTCTCAATGGAGATCAGAGCGTCCTATGAGGCCGATCGACTGCTAGGCAATGGAGAGGTTATTGGGACACTCAAAATGTCGTGGGATGAGCTACTCGATCATGGAGATGAACCATTTGGTGAGTGACTTGCTACTCATTCATAGACATATATGAACATCTCGTAGATCTGTCCTTCCTGTCTGTGCGCGGTGTCCACCCTTCCCTCACACTGAAGGTTGCTATTGTACATGCTTGCGATAATCAAAACGGTGCACTGTCTAATGTGAGTGACACTGGTCTCTGTCCTGTTAGCTTTTGCTGACAGAATGCCAACTGTAGTCCCTCGTAGACTGCAAGATTGCTCGAGAGACAGATGCAGGCCACGCACGATTTGCCAAATACGTGACACGCGAGGGGGTCTCTCACCTGAAGCATTCTGTGCGGCATTTTCAGTTGGTTCTGGACCAGTGTCCGGCCAGCCACCCTGACCACGCGACAGCTCTCACCAACCTCGCGTGGGCCCGCCTTATAGGCTACATCAACAATGATCTTCAAGACATTGATACCACCACTTCCATCTTCCGTGGAGCCCTTGCATTGCGTCCGCAGCGCCATCCCGATCATTCCTTATCCCTTTATAATCTCACCAAAGCCCTGACTTGGCGCCACACTGCTGCCGACATCCGCGAAGCCGCCCAACTCTATCATGAGCTACTCCCTCTCTGTCCAGAGGGCACCTACCTTCGTAGCATCGCGGCAGGGGGAAATGATGTCGACTATGTGATCCGCGAATGCAACGATCTTCCAAAAGACGCATCCGATGAAGGTATTCACCTTCGACGAGTCGTCCTTGAGCTCTGTCCTCTGGGCCATCAACTCCGTCCCA
>MU179311.1:37202-48902 GCA_016767475.1 Suillus weaverae
TACGTCTGAAAACCAACATTAGATCAATGGTTAGAAATACAAGATGCAACTTGAAAGTACATGCCCAAGTAGTATGAGCGCGGAGGACAAGCCAGTACTCCAGGTCCTATATGCAGATATCTGTACATTCATATATTGATCATATACGAGGGTTCGACATGTTTAGAATGCATTGCGAGCGTCATAGATGGTCATCTGCACCTTAGGATTTGTGACAGTGCCGCGTCACTTATGCCGCGTCAATGCCGCGTCACAGCCGCGTCACGACCGCGGCAGGCGCGGCAGGACCGCGTCAATTTCACCTGGCCCCAGCATGACATGAACCCTGACTCAAACGCTCAACCTCTTGTCCTCTCCCTCTTAGCCAAACTCCATCCACAGTCCAACTCTGTCCACCCACCCTCCGCCTTCCCCTACTACTCATTCTGAACCCATCTCAAATTCCGATGCTGCGTGTCGTTCGTCGTTTGTTTCGTCCCACTATCACGCGTAGTAGCTTTGCAAGCCAATATATCAGACTTGAAAGTAGGTCACTCCATACTACCTTGGTATTTGTCTCATAATCTTCACCCTCTATCTACAGTCATCAGCGGAAAGAACCTTCAAGTCCCTTCTGAGCGCATACCCGCAGGCATTTACGTATCCATCGATGTCGACTCGAAGAGACGCTGGAAATCGGCCATCAGTGCCTTATCATCTGATAAATCTGTCGCGTGGGGGAATGTTGCAACTCTGTAAAGTCCATAGAGACTTTCTGACGCTATGCAAGAACTAATCTTTGGTTTATAGATCATCGTGGGGGTCACCTACATTCTCAATGGAGATCAGAGTGTCCTATGAGGCCGATCGACTGCTAGGCAATGGAGAGGTTATTGGGAAACTCAAAATGTCGTGGGATGAGCTACTCGATCATGGAGATGAACCATTTGGTGAGTGACTTGCTACTCATCCATAGACATATATGAACATCTCGTAGATCTGTCCTCCTGTCTGTGCGCGGTGTCCACCCTTCCCTCGCAGTGAAGGTTGCTATTGTACATGCTTGCGATAATCAAAACGGTGCACTGTCTAATGTGAGTGACGCTGGTCTCTGTCCTGTTAGCTTTTGCTGACAGAATGCCAACTGTAGTCCCTCGTAGACTGCAAGATTGCTCGAGAGACAGATGCAGGCCACGCACGATTTGCCAAATACGTGACGAGCGAGAATGTCTCTCACTTGAACGCTGCTTTAGAGCATTTTCAGTTGGTTCTGGACCAGTGTCCGGTCAGCCACCCTGACCACGCGACAGCTCTCACCAACCTCGCAAATGCGCGCCTTGAAGGCTACGCCCGAAATGATCTTCAAGACATTGCTGCCACCGTTTCCCTCTTCCGCGACGCCCTTGCATTGCGTCCGCAGCGCCATCCCGATCATATCTTATCTCTTTATAATCTCACCGCAGCCCTGACTCGGCGCCACAAGAAGAAACATTCTGCTGCCGACATCCGCGAAGCCGCCCAACTCTATCATGAGCTACTACCTCTCTGTCCAGAGGGCACCTACCTTCGTAGCATCGCGGCAGGGGGAAATGGTGTCGACTATGTCATCCGCGGATGCAACGATCTTCCAAAAGACGCATCCGATGAAGGTATTCACCTTCGACGAGTCGTCCTTGAGCTCTGTCCTCTGGGCCATCAACTCCGTCCCATAGCCCTCGACAAGCTTGCAAAAGCAGTTGAAGCACGCTTTGAACAGCACGGCAGCATCGATGATCTTGACACGAGCATACAACTCGGTCGTGAAGCTGTTTTTCTGTGTCCCGAGGGACATGCTGACCGTGATGTCTACATGAACAACTTGGCCAACTCACTCGTGTCCCGCTTCGATCACCAAGGCAAACACAATGACCTCGATGAGGCCATCTCGTTGCACGAAGAAGCGCTGCGCCTGTGCCCTGTTGGGCACAAATCTCGTGATTTCTCATTGAACAACCTAGGGACTGCCTTCATTGCCCGCTTCGACAAACGCGGCGACATTGATGACATCACACGAGCTATCAGCCTCCGTCGCGAGGCACTGACGTTGCGCCCACCTGGACATCCACGTCGCGACACCACGCTTAACAACCTTGCCTTCGCCCTCCAAACCAGATATGACGAATTGGATGTCAGCGAGGATCTCAACGAGGCCATTTATCTGTCTCGTGAATCCCTTCGGTTAACGCGGCATGACCATCCAGAGCGCCATAGAACTCTTCACAATTTGAGCTCGGCGCTCTGCTCTCGTTTCACGCAAACTCAGGAGAATGAAGATGTTGAGGAGGCCATTAATCTTTGCCAAGAAACATTGGCGGCTCTGTCTTCACTGCACCCGGACAGGTATTTCAGCTACATGCTGCTTCAGAAGGCCTATTTGACTCGTTACGAGATTCTACACGACCCTGCTGATTTGTCGCTTACTATAGAGAACTTCAGACTCGCATCAAGACATGCTACTCAGGGCTTTCCACACCACATTATAACAGCCTGGAACTGGGTTACTGTAGCAGGGGAGCACAGTCATACATCTGCACTGGAGGCCTATAACACATATTTCGACCTTCTTGACGGTCATTTGGCAACGCGATCATCGACAATTTCACGACGCGAAGCTGCTGCTGCCTTCAGTGATGCCAAATCGCTGCCTGTAGATGCAGCATCATGTGCCATCCGCCATGACAAACCACGACAGGCAGTTGAACTCGCAGAACAGGGTCGTGGCCAGCAATGGTCACTGGCATCTCGACTCAGGACTCCAGTTGAAGACCTTGAGTCAGTAAATCCGACACTGGCGCACAATTATTTGGAGTTGAGCAAGCTTGTTTCCGATGCCGCACAGAGTTCTGCAACCATCGCCGACAGAGCTGTTGCTGATCGGGCAGCAACCGAGTATAGGAGACTTACAATGCGATGGGAAGCTGTGGTAGCTGAGATACGTGATCTTCGGGGGTTCTCGCGATTTCTGCTCCCACCTTTGTACGAAGACCTGCAAGCGGCAGCGCGCCGTGGCCCGGTCATCATCCTTATTGCGAGTCAATACTCGTGCAGCGCCATCATCGTCCCAACGTCAGGAGACCCCCACCATGTTCCCTTACCGTCTGTCGCTCTCGCAGATCTAAAGATTCTCAAGGATCGCTTCACCAGGGCAATACGACACGCATTGAGGATGAACCCAACGGAGTTGAGGTCGGATCTAATAGTACTCTCGCGGATAATATGGGATGAGATCATGCTACCCATCGTCAATGTACTCGAGCACGTCCTGAAACTAAAGCGCCGCTCTCGAATCTGGCTGTGTCCGACTGCAGCCTTCACGTCCATTCCTCTCCACGCAGCCAACCCCTTTCAAACGAAGGCAGATCGCTCTGGGAAGGAGCCATGCCTGGAGGATCTCTATATCTGTTCTTACACACCAACACTTTCGGCTCTGACCAGATCTAGACAGTTGATGAAGAAGCGTGTGGCTCCGTCCTTCGTAGCAATCGGACAAGGTCAACCAGGTACAGGGAAAGGCAAGGAACTCTTGGCTGTCGACGGCGAGCTCGAGCTTGTCCATAAGCTCGTCCCTGCGACGGCCAACCGCACTACTATTTCTGGCGACGCAGCCACACGAGCAGGTGCACTCGAAGCTTTGCAGCAGAACACCTGGGTGCACCTGGCGTGTCATGGCAAGCAGGACCGTGCCCAGCCTTACAATTCACATTTTGTCATGAGAGACGAACATCTGACGCTGCTCGATATCATGGACAAAGATATTCCGCACGCCGAATTCGCGTTCTTATCCGCGTGTCATACCGCCGTCGGCGATGAGGAGACGCCTGACGAAGTCATTCATCTCGCAGCTGGCCTACAGTTTTCGGGGTTCAAGAGCGTCGTTGGCACGCTGTGGGAGGTCGACGATGCTGTTGCAAAACACGTCGTCAAAGCTTTCTATGAGAATATGTTCGGAGATTTGAAGGATGGTGGTGTGATGGACTGTACGAAGGCTGCCTGGGCACTCAACCGTGCTACGCACGCCGTGAAGATGACAGTGCCGCTCGAGCAAAGGATGGTTTTCATTCATATAGGCGTGTAGTTCTATCTTGTATGACTTCCATCCTAGTCTCTAGTACAAGCTGATGATATTTCATCGCCGTTGGTGTACCTGGCCCGTTCCTTGATACTTGCTTTGCAATCCCTCTCATGCTATCGTCTACTCTTAGTCTTTTGTAACTTCATTCATTACTCGTGAATTTGAAGTTCTTCACGCACTGTCGTTCAAGTTGCTGGGGGAAATGTGCCAGGAAGCAGGGAGAGCATTAGTCCTTGCGATTGACTTCAAGTTCTTTGACCTTGACTTCTACATGCTGGTATCGACCATAATTCGGAACGAACGACTCTTCCGAAGTTCTATTTGTATTTGATAGGTGTTGGGAGACTACTACGTTACTGTCGCTTCCTGCCGCGCTTGACTGCGGCGCACGGCCCTCAAACCACCTCGAAGTCCTTCTCCGCGACCTCCAAATTCAGTGTTTTTGATCATCAAGTCCTGATGGCAACATTTTGTCCGAACCAATACCGTAAGGCACAGCGAGATCTAATAGCATCATTACTGACCATGTAGGCGACCGGCAGTGCGAAACAAGTGATAAGCCCTGAATCATACTTCTAATGCTCGCAACAAGAGAGATGTAGCTTGAAGCCTGAAGGGCATTTCTTATCGCCCTTATTAACGCTGTTCGTGGAGGAAAACCGACATTGGCATTGAGCAAGACGCCTGCACGTCAATGAAAAGTGAACTGACCAAGGAATTGGACTTTCGGAATTGCCCTTCAATACTAGACTGAATTCCACATGTCACGAAAACAGTTTCGTTTATGAAACCCCCATGCATTTCCTGCATTTGATTCATGGGGTACAAAAAAGTGGTGCGACAACGACCGTGAGCAGTGTGTGCCCAACCATAAACCGTCTGTGTGGTAGTCAGTCTTTCATGCAGTCCTCCCCATGATGAATCACAGTGATTGTAGCCTTCAATGTTGGCTAGATAGGCAAACAAGGGGCACACTAGTATTGCGTTTGAATGGCGAGCCCTGCTTATAGGGTAAAGGGCACCACCTACGACACCTTTAAAGTCAATGATAATAACTTTGGGATTGAAGTCGTTGAACCAAAGAGACACCTGTCGCAGTGATTAGCGAATAATATCAGCAAATGACAAGGTCAGCCTGCCTCATGTCGAGCGCGAGGTTCCGAGTCCTGCTCAACGGTCTGTTGGAGTCTATCCAGAAAGTCCTGCGTATAGTATTCAATGTCATCGTGTATCTTTGTTCACTCCTAAGAACGTTCTCTGCGTGTGGTAGCTACAACTCAGACCGTCAGGCTTCAACAAGTAATGAACACGACCCACTGTTTCTTTGTTCATGACGTAACGAGCGTGATCCATCTTGGGGGCACAACCATACTTGAAAGAGTTGAGGTGCGGCAGAAAACGGTCAAAGTATGACTTATCCATGCATAGGTAATGTGAGCGTCATAGCAGGGTCGGTAAATTTAAAACACGACGGGCCATTTTGCAAGGTCAGCTTCCGAGTAAAGACAAGAGAAGACTCATGCACACTGAGAGGTCAACTTCTCGTACCGCATGCCTTCAGCCACAACTACAGGGGCTACCAGAAGGCCTTCATAGAAGATCTCTGGGCCTGGTTGCAATTCGCCGGGCAAAACAGTGTGAGGAACATGATAGTCGATAATAGGATCTGATACTGGGACAGGCTAGATAGGCAAATCCAATGGAAAAGAATCCGTACTCGGGGATCTGTGATGGAACTATGAATGCTAAGTGGGCGGAAATAGTCAGATCACTTGTATGTTCGATATGCAGCTTACCGACTTTCTGGCTCAATAATTGATCATGGAAGGGAGGGATCGGTGCCCACCAAAACACCACTATCTTGTGTATCTGGAATAACGCATGTCGGGCGCCGCATCCCTCGTGGATGGTCCTGGGCAAGAATCGTCTCAAGGAGATGGAGGCTCTGTGGGAACTTCCAGTCCCGTAGATGAGGAGAAAACGGGTACATCTTCTCCTGGAGTACCTTGAGATCATGGAAGTGCCCACCGGGGAAAACGAGTGATGAATGTCTGATCGCCGAACTTAACATGACATATAGTAAAGCAGTGGAGTAAAGACAAGGCGACAAAGAATAAACGGGCTGAGCGAGGTGCAAATCGTGAAACTCATTGCTAAAGTATGCTGAGAATGTGGGTGAACTGGCCTGTGGCAAGCATGGTCGAGTGGTACGAGGGAAGAATGGAGCTCGATGAAATTTTACCAAAGCTGATCATGTTCAAGTCGTCAGCGCCTCAAAGCGCGCATGCATAAAGCACTTGCTGTGCTGCAACTTCGAGGAACTAAACGTGGAATTCGTTGCATGAATATGTGGATTGGAGTGATCCATCAGAACATGGAGGACGTAACCTTAACATGGCAGTGAGAATAAATATTTGTTGCAAGGCCCTGAAATGATGACGAGGGTGATCACTTTAAGTTTTAAAACTTAGTATTTTAAATAGCGCTTTCGTGGATTGTAAACATCGAATGCACGAACCTCTGAGACAAACGCAGATACATTGCGAGTCCCACCATGTTCGAGGCGGACCCTCTCAACCTTCTTCCAGATATCAGGCATTCATCCGCTGCTCTTCTCTCCCCCCAAAAAAAGTCCGGTTCATCGCCATATTTCTCGATGTATGGATACCAGGAGAAAAGCACTCGTTCGTCAAGGAATGCTGTCGGAAGAGTCAAGAAGGCCTAATCATAGCGTCAATCGTCAAGCTCGAACCGCAAGAGCACGTAGTACAACAGGACGAGAAACTATGGATAATCCTGTGCAAAGGAGATGTCCGGAGGTTGACGGTACTGTCGAATGATATAGATATGTCGAATGGTGGGACTCGGATGGCTGGCTGCCAGTATCTCCTTGATTCAAGTTCGACGTACAGGGATATGCCTGCGGCGAACTTTGAGATTTTTGGAGCAGAAATAGAGTGTGAATAGCACCTGAGGCCTGAGTCACGACCTACCTGGATGAACTCCCTCCAAGCTACGAATCCTACGATGACACATCGTTACGAGCGGCACAGATCGACAATGAATTGAGAGATGGAGAGTCCTAGTGATAATGTAGAGATGCTGAGCATAATGGAGCCTTCATAGTAAGAAGGAGGACAGGGATCGCGCAAACACCGAAAAGCAAATATATACTAGCTGCCAGGCTTTCCTGGTCCAGTTCTTTGCAAAGTATGTTCAACGTTCAAACGTTCAAGTCGGCCTTCTAGAATCCACTTGTCTGCAAGCCTATCAGGATTTAAAGCTGTTTGGAAGCTTGGTCGTTGTTTGCGAGACACCACAACTTGTGTACGTCGGTTCGGGCCAGGTGAAATTGACGCGGCACTGTCACAAATCCTGAGGTGCAGGTGACCTTCCATGACGCTCGCAATGCATTCTAAACATGTCGAACCCTCGTTATATGATCAATATATGAATGTACAGATATCTACATATAGGACCTGGAGTACTTGCTTGTCCTCCGCGCTCTACTTGGGCATGTAGTTTCAAGTTCCATCTTGTATTTCTAACCATTGATCTAATGTTGGTTTTCAGACGTAAGTATCATCTCACCGTGCGCCGTGCGGTCCCGGTCAAGCCTCGACCCCACCTTGTCAAGCCCGATGGAGCCTCTGTACTTAATCTGTACTACCATGTCAAGCCCCAGCCATACTATACCAAGCCTCATTCCGACTGGGTCAAGCACTTCCCAACACTCAACACGTTCTCTCAATTATCTTTGCAGCTTCAATACTAATGTCAACCTCTATACCTACCTATACTGCGTCAAGGCAGTGAATTACATGCCGCCATCAAGGCTTAGTGACTTGCATGCCGCGTCAAGCATAGCACATGTCGCGTCAGTGCCGCGTCAAACATAGCACATGCCGCGTCAGTGCCGCGTCACAGGCGCGTCAAAACAAATTGTGCCGCGTCAATGCCGCGTCACGGCCGCGTCAAACCTCGTCCATGCCGCGTCAAACTTCATCCATGCCGCGTCAGTGCCTCGTCAGTGCCGCGTCACACCTATCACATGCCGCGTCAAACCTCACCCTGCGCGTCAGCACTTCGACTGTCACACCTATGCCTCGTCACTGCCGCGTCACCCCTACCACATGCTGCGTCAACCCCCACCCTGCGCGTCAGTACTTCAACTGTCAGTGTAACTTAAGTATAGTTTCAATCTATCATGGTAGTTGATTTTCTAACAGTGTCTCCTTTCGTCCTAACGGAATTAGACTTAAGTGAGCAATGCCCCCATGACTCTTTGCTTGCCTCCTTGACACTATAGCTCCAACATAGATACTCCGCACATTCCAACTGCTCCTGTCACACATAGAACTGGTGTCACTGCACACTCCGCCTCAAATGCTGGATCCCTCCCTCGACTCCTAAGACACCACTCACAGGAGCTATTTGACCACCGCACAGGCACCAAATCTATGCCACGCCGGCGTACCCGAAGTGCTAGTCCTTCTAGAGCCCGAACAAATCAACGCCACGGTCCAGAATCCAACTCTCTACGTCCCAAATCTGGCACCAGTGACCAGACCATGGCACATGATCTGTGGGACCAATGGCCAGACGGAGATTTTGAAAGGTTATAACCAGCAGTGGGGTTTGGATGCTGGCCAACATCACAGGCGGTGGAATGTGTATCTTAACATTCCTAATGAATGGGTTCTGGGAAGAGATTACAGCGAGACTGAACTTGAAGTGAGGAAATTATTACCTGCTCTATTCAAAAGATCTCTAACTTGTGTGATTGACAGCGTGGCCCCTTATTCAGCGATAATTCTGATGCCACGTCTTCAGACGAGCTTTCCGAAGTTGTAGCTCCTTCGCTGCAGGCTGAAGAAGAAATTGTGCCACTGCAACGTCGCCCTTCGCTGCCGACCGAAGAATGTGCACCCGTTAAACGTCGACGTGCTTCGCAGAGGGTCCAGAGAGGGAAGACAAGAAAATAGTCATTAATGGCTGATTAGTAGCTAGTAGGTGTCCCTAAGGTGAATAAAATAACGAAGGAATGGCGTGCAACTCGATCTGGGAGTCGAATGTAGACCCATAGGAATGCTTGAACTGGCGCGTCAGTGGCCACGTCAAGGCTCGTCAGTGCCGCGTCATGCCGCGTCACATGCGCGTCACAGTCGCGTCACGACCGCGGCAGGCGCGGCAGGACCGCGTCAAAATAGCTACGCCCCGTCGGTTCATCTCAAATATTAGCTCTGTCTCCCGCTGCGGCGGTCTTCAGTGGTTTATATATTGTTTGTCTTACCATTACACACTCGATTCTTGTCTACTAACTGAGTAGTGCGACAAGTCTAGGAGCAACAAGACAATCTGTCCCCTTCAACCCTGGCAGGCCATTTTTACTGAAGACTGACCATGACATGGTCTAGAAGTTCTTTGGCACAGATTCTTTCACTAGTAATCCTGGTTGGTGATCTCCACTCCCGGCGCTTGGTGCAATCATACCAGCGTCTATCGTGTTTGTGCGAACGACCTTCGGCAATATGGAAATATATATATAGCATGATATCCCAAGGCCTGACTCAACCTCTTCTCCTCTCCCTCTTAGCCAAACTCCATCCACAGTCTCACTCTGTCCGCCCACCCTCTGCCTTCTCGGTCCCCTACCACCCATTCTGAACCCCTCTCAAACTCCGATGCTGCGTGTCGTTCATCGTTTGTTTCGTCCCACCATCACGCGTAGTAGCTTTGCAGGCCAATATATCAGACTCGAAAGTAGGTCACTCCATACTACCTTGGCATTTGCTCACACTCTATCTACAGTCATCAGCGGAAAGAATCTTCGAGTCCCTTCTCAGCGCATACCCGCAGGCATCTACGTATCCACCAATGTCGACTCCCAGAGACGCTGGAAATCAGCCATCAAAGTCCTATCATCCGAAGAATCAGTAATGTGGGGCAATACTGTGACCATGTAAAGTCCTTGGTAACTTCGGGCGCGATTGGAGAACTAATCTTTGGTTTATAGATCACCGTGTGGGTCACCTGGATTCTCAATTGAGATCAGGGCGTCCTATGAGGCCGATCGAATGCTAGGCAATGGAGAGATTATTGGGAAACTCAAAATGTCGTGGGATGAGCTACTCGATCATGGAGATGAACCATTTGGTGAGTGACTCGCTCCTCATTCATAGACATATATGAACATCTCGTAGATCTGTCCTTCCCGTCCGTGCGCGGTGTCCACCCTTCCCTCACACTGAAGGTTGCTGTTGTACATGCTTGCGACAATCAAAACGGCGCACTGTCTGATGTGAGTGACGCTGGTCTCTGTCCTGTCAACTTTTGCTGACAGAATGCCAACTGTAGTCCCTCGTAGACTGCGAGATTGCTCGAGAGACAGATACGGGCCATGCACGATTTGCTCAATACGTGACACGCAATAGGGTCTCTCACCTGAACCATGCTATGCGGCATTTTCAGTTGGTTCTGGACCAGTGTCCGGCCAGCCACCCTGACCACGCGACAGCTCTCACCAACCTCGCGTGGGCCCGCCTTATAGGCTACATCAACAATGATCTTCAAGACATTGATGCCACCACTTCCCTCTTCCGCGACGCCCTTGCATTGCGTCCGCAGCGCCATCCCGATCATTACTTATCTCTTTATAATCTCACCGAAGCCCTGAATTGGCGCCACGACAAGAAACATACTGCTGCCGACATCCGCGAAGCCGCCCAACTCTATCATGAGCTACTCCCTCTCTGTCCAGAGGGCACCTACCTTCGTAGCATCGCGGCTGGGGGAAATGGTGTCGATTACGTGATCCGCGGATGCAGCAAACTTCCAAAAGACACATCTGATGAAGGTATTCACCTTCGACGAGTCGTCCTCGAGCTCTGTCCTCTGGGCCATCAACTCCGTCCCAGAGCCCTCAACAAGCTTGGACAAGCAGTAGAAGCCCGCTTCCTAAAGTGTGGCAGCATTGATGACATAGACGAGGCTATACAATTTTATCGTGAAGCCAATTTCATGTGCCCCGAGGGACATGCTGCTTACCTGAACAACTTGGCCTACTCACTCGTGCTCCGCTTCGATCACCAAGGCGAACCCAATGACCTCGATGAGGCCATCTCTTTGCACGAAGAAGCGCTGCGCCTGCGCCCTGTTGGGCACAAATCTCGTCATTCCTCATTGGACAACCTAGGGGGCGCCCTCATCGCCCGTTTCCACAAACGCGGCGACATTGATGACATCACACGAGCTATCAGCCTCTTTCGTGAGGCACTGACGTTGCGCCCACCTGGGCATCCACGTCGTGACACCATGCTTAACAACCTTGCCCTCGCGCTCAAAACAAGTTATGACAAATCGGATGTTAGTGAGGATCTTAACGAGGCGATTGATCTGTATCGCGAATCTCTTCGGTTAACGCGACATGATCATCCAGACCGTCCTGCCATTCTTTTCAATTTGAGCTCGGTGCTCTGTTCTCGTTTCACGCAAGCTCAGGAGAATGAAGATGTAGAGGAGGCCATTACTCTCTGCCAAGAATCAATGGCGGCTCTGTCTTCACTGGACCCGGACAGGTTTTTCAGCTATATGCGGTTGCGGGTGGCCTA
>MU179311.1:58572-89371 GCA_016767475.1 Suillus weaverae
ACTTGTTCTTTCGAAACAGTCGTCTCCACGAAAACGCAGAGGAGCTCGAGGATTGCAATACTAGTGCTGCGGTACGCCATGGAGTTGTTTTTTTAACCGTCGGAATAGTAATTTTGAGCACGGGACGGGAGGACGCCTTCGGGGATGTGAGGGACTTCATGGTGATACCAGAGGTTCCAGGATAAACTCGGTCGCTAGAAAGTGAGCTAGGCGCAAGCAGAATATGGATCGGTGATCAAGCAAAGGGGACAAGAGTGACAGATGCAGATGCAGATGACGAATTGTGCGAGGCAGAGTAAGCAGGTAGAAGTTGGGAGGATGCAAAACGCACGCATACTGTTCCCTATCCATTTATCCTGCGGTCCCCACTGCTGTGGACCAAAGATCTGTGGACATAATTCTTCTGCATTGTGTGCAGATTTAAGGCTCCGGCCTCAGCCGACTGAGTGTGAACGAATCAAACATCGTCTAGGACACCAAGCGTGACGCAGTGGACGAACAAGCGAATCATATCGGGGATTGCCTGAAGCACGTTTTTGATGGGGACAAAGCAAGGGGCGCTCAGGCTTTCCGACTTCCGAGTGGCACTAGAGTGTTTGTCGAGATGCTGCGATGCAGACTTTCTGTTGACAACAGGTGTCTCAGTACAACTGGACAGTGAGTACATACGATTCGGTGAGTCTGCATATCTTTGCGCCATTGATATCGTAGTACACTCGATTCCTGCTCTTCCTCAGGCTTCTGTGGTTTGACTACGCAAGTAAACCTCCTGTAGACACCGCGGAGATGTATAACATTGAAGGACCCACTCAACCAAAAATCTTGGCCCGAATGATTTGGGTGTGATTCACCCCCTCATTTGTGTAGGATGTGCGGTAGAATTCGAACTTGAAATCCTTGGCATGGCTGCTAAAGGTGAAGGTGAGCGCTCAGCGGTGCGACAAACCATCGCAAACAGATCCCTAGAGGTCTCGAAAGTCTTGCATTTGAACTCATGGCCAGCATGCATTGCCAGAGAAACTAGGGACGTTCAAAGTTGGGCGCACACGTCGCATTCTCGCCAAAAGTTGATGTATTCTGAATTCGCCATGAAGAAGCACTGATGATATGAATCGACTTGTCACGACTAGGTGAAATCGAACGCAAGACGTACTAGTAGGAACGCATTCTTGAACACCATCCTCTACTCTACTTGGAGATGGGGCAAGTACAAAGACTTCATAGCAGACTCTTCTCGTAAGTGGCGCCAATAAGGTCATCTCCGAACCAAAAAAAAAAAAAGTTAATTTTGAGACGCTCAAGCATGCATAGGCTCGTCACCGCTCACACTTTGAATCGACTCTCACTTGGTGGATCGCATGCAGCTGCCTTGGGCCGAACATTCGAGGCTTCCTCGATGCTACTTCATCTCTTTTGTCAGGGAGCAAGGTTGCATTCCTCGACATTATTCAGCCCACAATATTGCAACCAGAAGATTATGTGTTGAAGATTCAGCGTGCATTTCTCTTTATGGCCTCAACTTAGTACTTACTCTCAACGACAATGGCCTTCGACTCCGAATTGTAAGTCTTCGCATCTCATACACTGAACAACCGAGTCATCAGCCGACCCATTGCGCAAACCAATGACAAGCCGACGACGTCGGTGAAGAACACGGCTCCGCTGGTCCCGCCGCCCCCTACGTTCTAGAATGATGTCGGCCCTCTCGCAACATCTCTTTTTATATCAACGACTACTGATATATCGACAATACTGTCGAAGGAACAAGTTGACAGACGTGGAGAGCAAGTCCGAAGGATTTCGGTAAATGCATCCCTTCGATCTTCTTGCTTCTACCTATCCCTTCGATCTGCCTTCTACACTTTCTTCTACATGTGTCGGAATTTGATATTCCCGCCCAAGATCAAGAATTCCAAGAAGTAATGGCAACATTCCATACTACATATTGTACAGGCATGAAACACTTCGACATTTAGTCAATCAAATCCAAGTTTTTCTCATCCAAGCATGCTGCATCACACTGAATCCCTGTGAGTCGCCAGCCATCCACCCTGTCAAAAAGGATATTCAGCGAATTGCAAAAATAAAGAGTAATATGCTTACGTTGAAGATACCGTCATGGTGCTGCCAGTCACATAGGTAGACAGGACGATCCTTGTCCTCTACGTGCTCAGCAACGGCAGTCGACACCAGAGAAATTTCTACAGGAGTGACTCTACGAGAAGCGGCACGGTGTTGTGGTACCTGGATCGTCTCCAGCCCTCCCTCAGCCCCGGCAAGCTCCGAGCCAGTCACATCCACAAGCCTTCCAACGAACTCCCCCTTGATGTGAGCGAGAGTCTGGTCAAACGAAACCCCTGATTCACCGCCTCCGTTTGATTTGATGATACTATCGATCAATTCGGGAGGAATGGGAATCATCCCGCGAACTACGGACCCTGCCTCACGACGCACAGCACATGCTTTACAAGGAGAATGGTCTGGCCGTGTAAAGACCGTGACAGTACCCACGTGCTGCGGACTCGAATGAGCATTCCCTTTATGGTGGAGCTGGAATGAGTAGGAGCGATTGTATGCATGCTCCAGGAGTCTCACATGCACAACAAATGTGCGGTAGTGAGGAATAACGGTATGATCACTTGGCACGGCAGGATCTTCCTTGTTTGGAACAGGTAAGTGCTTCCAAGCGTGCGACGCCACCCGCTTCGCCTTGGTTTGTGGATCAAAATCGTAGTAGGCTTGCACCCTCTTGCGCGCCGAGGCACGCTCTTGGGATGACATGGCAGCTTGATCGACCTTGATTCCTTCAAACTCGGGAAAGGAATAATCTATTCGAAGTAAACTTATGTTATCCAATAGATAAGATTGCTACGTACACTTGGGGTAGCCTTGTTCATCCAAAAATCGGGCCTGAGAAGAGGTCCAGTAGTCTCCTTGTTCCGTTCGGAATGGTTGGAGTGGCCCGTCTGGAAGGAGTTGTTCGTTGTAGACTTGTGCGTATGTGCCACGTGCCTAGGAGACAACTATTGAGTGTCTGTGCGAGAACATCGTCCAACCCATACCTGTGTCCAAGGGTATTGTTCCCCATCGTGTTCATATCCGCTTTGCATCCAGTATTCGGTGTAGCACCACTCCCACAGAGCCACTTGGGGGATTCAGTAACCGGACAATATCCTTAAACGAAATCATACATACATAATCTGTCCACATTTGCATGGTGAACTGAAGGAAACCACGTAAGTAATGCATACGGGTAATTTGCACCTGTTCACGCACGGAAAAAGATAGGATCGAAACCGGCCTATGTGAAGATGAGCGCCAAAATCATTGCAGAGGGTCAGAAGGAATTGCTCACATAGTCTGGGTAACTCTGCAAATTTGGTTGATATAGATCAACAAACATCACTCGCCCGCAAGCATTTACAACTAACCATTTGTCCGTTCCCACCCTAACTCATCGCTGGAGTAAGCATACGTCAAAGTTGGAATAAACGTGTTCCACCCACAAGCAACGTATGAACAGTGTCGTGCACGCCTTCAAGCGACCCACGGTTGACGAAGTCCATATCTCTCTTCGATTCCGCGGTATGATTAGAAAAGTCATCCCAGCTTTCAGCATATTTGTCAACACATGCATAATACTAGCAGAAACTAAGAACTAAGACGTACGCTATCGCGGAATTTTCGTCATCATTGAACGTAAAGAGAAGAGCGACTCTGCGTCTCAGATCCTTTGCCCCGGCCTTGAAAGTCCTTACCAAATGCAAAATCAGCACCAGCCACGCGTAACATGTCTTCATAAACACTCACTTTTGCAACAAATCTATGTGGCTGCCTTCAGGGTCCGGGGTACTATAAGCGTGGCGGTATGTCCTCTGCCACTTGGAGAAATACGCCACTTGTCCAGTCTACAGATCACATTTGAGCAAGTTGAGTGTTCTGGAAAGGGAAAGGTAACATACCGAGTCATCCTTCTCGTCGCTAAAGTCGGATGGGACTCCGCCGACATACGAGAAAAATGAGAGCGGATTATCGACGGTTTGTTTTTTACCTCCAACAGCCATGATTTCGACTTTTTCTTCGTACAGAACAGGAGGAAGGCCATTCTCGGGTACATCCTTACCGGCCCAGTCCCAGTATCTGCGTGTAATGTAAACGTTTGTATCAGTACCGAGAATGATTTAGCACGCACGGAAAACGCAGTTCCTTGGCAGCCTTGATCCACACACCATTTTCATCTAGGTTATTAGCTTCAATGTCGTGGGCCAATTGTTCAGCGATATTTCCGATCGATTGCTATAACACAATAGAACTGAATTGGACAGCGCATCAGGCATGATCACCTATTGAACATACCTCGATAAGCATAACATATGGGCGGTGCCAAGTAGGAAAAACAACAGCGCCATGGCTGAAGAAAGGTTTCAAATCAACAGAGCGAAAGGGTATACATCAATTTACTTGCAGTAACCTGTCAAACAATATTTCAAGGCTGTGGGGAATAACAATGGAAACGACGACCATACCTCCGAATCTGGAAGGAACAGGGTTGGTATCTTTCTTGTCAGTGGCGCTATAGTCAGCTGAGATGTCCTTGTTGCGGTCACCAGCCCATTCAACATAGGGCTTGCCGTGAATCGACGCAATTTCCATGAAGGTGGCTGCAGGCTCTTCGATAACTTGGGGAGCATCGGAACGCTGCTGAATCGCAGTGAAAGCAAGGATGAACAATGCAAATTGGTAGGGATGGTCCTTCTCCAGCGTCTGGATGGGCAAGCGATCAAATATGCCTCCAGTGCCCTTGCGGCCGGTCACGGGATAGTGGTATTCAACAGAGCTCATTGTTGGAGTAGGGTAAGAGGTTAGGTATAGCCAGCTACATTTATATGCATACAGCAGGCGCACGGACAGAGCCCCCTTGCGTGGAATTGATCGGCGACTCTAACAGGTGACTAGTTGATGCGGAGACTTGCGTAGGCACCGGCAGTGTATATATTCCGTAAATGGGGTGCAGTTGGTATGGTAATTGGTGGAGAATGGAATGGAACACACCGGTTGTCGGGATCTGCTGCGCAGCGCCTATAGAATCGTCCCCGCATGTGGATTAGATCAGTGATTTAATCTATGTGAAGGACCAATGGATGTCGTGGCTAATAGACCTCCGACCCAAAAACATGCGTAACAATCACACGATGCGATGGAGGAATGACTGTCTCCTACTAGGGCAGTCTGCATACTTGACGCACCTGCATGACATGAAGGCAATGATGTGATGTCCTTGATCTCGGGCATAATGCCAGAAAAGCATTAAATACCGTTGTGGAGGCTGCCCTTCAACAGCCACCTGTCGAAGCCATCATGCTGGCGATGTCTCATCCACGTAAGTCTGTCCGCGTGCCCCCAGTACTGGTTAGTGTGCAAATAAATGCAAGATACGATAGAACATCAGATCATACCTGAACGAACTAATTTCGAAAGATAAACCAAGGATGTTCCTTTTCAATCAGTGATGCGGCCGATTCGAACGGTAGTAGTGGTGCCACCGGTATTAAGTGTTTACCAGAATGCTGCTGGAACTCGGAAAATGCCGTTTTTCGATAGCATAACCTTGCTCGTAATGAAATAGTCCAAGACCACTACAGGACTTAGAAAAAAAACAGTGATCGAGGGCATTGACTCGAACAGGAATCGATGGTAATGGCAGACTCACCTTCAGGCCTTTACCCTGCAATTTTTCAACCAACTGACAGCTCGACAATGGAGTTGGCATGACTGCCGTTTGACGTCAGTACTACCGAGTAGACAAGAAGTAGTGGCTCTGTTGTGAGCCAGGGTCTGATGCATTGATGATTTGGGGTTGCAGTTATTTACCCCTCGTGGTGCATACGGTTGAGAATGTGCTGACTATTCAAGAGGCCGGACGGCTCCGAACCGTCGGTCCCGGCTAGGCTCCAACAGGCTTCAAGCTTCAAGAAATGACTGTCCGGGAACCCTCAGCAAGCAAGGACATGCAAATATCACCCTTGCTTGTAAAGCAAACTTGTTGATTAATGCGCGTCAGTAACACGCGCCTGAAGGACATCAAACACGAATAGTGATAAAATGCTTGCCAGCGTGGTGAGGTTCCACATATGGCTCTAATAAACTTACCAAGATACATAGTTCATCAGCTAAGTGAAGACGTGGCAGATCGCGACGGCATCTGAGTGATACTCCGGGTCCCGTGGGGATGAACTAGATGACTCAGTGATAGGTGTGGCATGCAAACGTACATTGCGCTTCGGGCTGTGATGCTTGCAGGTCCCCATATGTGAACTGCCAAATTAAACAATGTGCCGCGCGGAAGTTCTTGGCAGCAAACACAGTATTTATCGCTGATCATTGATTCACAGTTGGGACAGTATCAAGCCGGATGCCTGCATGGGCTAGTAAGTCAAAGCGTCGGTCACCGACGAACGTCGAACAGGTGTCATGCAGTGCCCAAATAGCAAATTCATTTGAGTCATCGAATCGAAGAACGACGAGTCATTTTGATTACGCTACAGATGCTAACTGCCAGTGGGTGCTCCCAGATACTACATATACATAGTCAGGACCTCGCCTACTCATGGAGGAAAGAAAATAACAACATACTGCAAGTGGAGCGTTTACCGGATTGACTATCTGCAAAACGGAATAACCGATATTATAGCATGAGATTCGGATAGTCTCCCCTAGCTAGATAGCCCTTTGTAGACAAGATAGTCGTTCCTTCTACAGAAATGAGATGTTGAACGTTGACGATGAATGATGACTGCAGCTTATGTAATATTATGTCAGTTTTGCTCCCCCGCCAAACTGAAACGACCCGGCGGCGGCTAGTACTGTTCATACATTCATACACATGGACTAATCATAGTACGCGACTTATGGATTTCCTACATCTAGATCTCGCTGTCGTCGTCTTTTTGGAGCGCCCCTTTGGGCACGCAGGCTGGCAGCACTTGCCCTCATATGCATGTAAGCCCACTAGCAGATTCGGGAGGAATATTCGACACCAGCCGTAAACCAGTCCTTCTGTGTGTGTTTCGCTTGGTATTGGACTCTGTATATGTTTAAGTGTGCTCGGGGTGGGACGGTGCGTTTTTGCGTGTCTACTCCTTCGACTCGGAAGAGGCATCTTTTTGACTGGGGCATCCATATTAGGTGGAACGCCGAGAATTAGCACTAACTTGAAGAAATGGATCAGGCGCGTGCCTTCCTCTACCTACGTGGTAATTGGAAGTGGCTGTCGCTAGCTGAGAATTCCTTCACTACCAGCATAATCTTTTGCGAGGTGTGTAAACTCGTAATTCAGTGTACCCCCGTCCTGTATCCTGTATCCATGACTATTCATGATCATCTTATCAGAGCGTTCAAGAAACACAGCTCTATACAAGAGACAATTACTTCATCCGTAAGCTTTACCTCCTCTCCCATCGTTACATATTCCCAATGTTACAGGCTATGCGCTATTCTTCGTCCGTCTCATGATTCTGCACCCTTTTGTGTGTTACCTGGGTTGGACTTGCAAGTAACACTGCTGCCCTCACCGGCGCATCATATCCTATGCTTTTCGTGAAGATGCTTGTAGTAGATGAATCTGGAAATGCCCTTGGGCTCTTTGGATTGATCGATGAGTAAGTACATCAGTTTGCCGTGTAATTTGCTCACTCGATGGAAGTTGGCCTTCTGATAGTTAATGCGAATGAGGACCAACTCCAGTGTCCATGGCTCCACCACACGTATACTAATCAACAGCTCAAGTGTTACACCTCAGGCCTCAGGTGTGAGGCGCATGCTCAATGACACATCTACCAATATGTTGATACTGTCAGCAGTGGTTGAATGCCTAATCCTGCCCATTGTCATCTATTTTTCTTCAAACAATCAAATAAGCGGGTGTATCATGCAGCAACTGAGCAGGTCGTATATTTTCAGGCCCAATACGACATACTTACCGCCCTAGGTAATAAAAGCTACGAGGTCTTGGAATGTTAGGTTAGCCGATGGCGCCTCATTACTATGCATGTTGCTCCTGCCGTTTGAAAAGGAACTCTTAGGTATGTCCTCGTTTTCTCTGTGTCTTCGTGCAGTCCATCACTTTTGACACTAATCAGATGTCGTGTTCATCCACATCCACATTCACCTTCAGCTTATTGTGTGACTTCTCATGTCGAAGACGTTTTCTTGCATAGCTGTGCATACAGAATTACAGTGGGGGTTGATGTGCTGGCAGAGCTCGTACCGTCAAGGAATCCCCGGATACTAAAGGTATGCGGAATGTTGCATGGCATCCATTCTAGGTTTTAAGAGGAACTTTGGAACGCGTGACTGCAGGTTATAAACGTAAATGTCAGTCGCTTCTTCTCCCATGATACTTAAAGTTTGCCTGATATAGATGCACCAATCGAACACCTCGGTGTTCCTGCCATTCTGAAGGGTAAGACTAACACATCTGCAGCCACGGGACTCATGGTTCTCAGAAGCTTTAAATACCAATTAAATACACATGATTGTTCACACTCTCAACTTGCGTCCTTATCGTCGATCAGTCAACTCTCAGCAACACAATGAACGGAAAGGTTCATAACGAGAAAGCAGAAAGACTCTTCCCAACTCCATCCCCTCCACTGACGGCACTCTGTCCACAGAGGTGGCCAGGATGCAATCTCGAATCATTGACCGCGATGCGGCACGCATTGATCGATAACTACACCCGATATCATATCTTCTGGAACGATATCAAGTTTCACAAGTGAGTGATGGAAAACCTACACTAAGCGATGATTTACGGTACACCCGCCTAGCCACGTTACCCATCGAGCGCTTGCGATATACGCATTAGGAGGGAGCGGCCCCGTGATCGAAGCATTCTACAAGAAGGACATCAAGGTTCAGAGAGCTGCATTTGTATCTCCCCACCCCATCACAGCGCAGAATTTTGTTGACCATCTCGGTGACGAAAAGTGAGCAAATACTTGCCCCAAATGACCTTGATGTTCTTAACATTCGGACTCGACAGCTACTACGAAGCATATACCACTTTCTTCGCTAATGCCATCGAAGAGAAGGGTGCCTCCGCAACTTTGGATGAATTCATCTTTTCTGAGAAGTATAATTTCCAGCCTGGAAGAGACGCGGACGGTCAGCCGGAAATGTTGTGCCGATTCGTGGATGCAGTCATGCATCCATTGATTCATTGCGGACATGGCGTCGAGTTTGGCTTGAAAGGCATGCTTGCTGAGGGTAAGTCACATAAAAGGAAGAAGAATCATCACTTACATCCGGTGAACTGGGCTAGGGCTTTCGTTGACGGCGATGCATGGTGTTCATGCCCCAGGTTTCCTTCCACCATCAATGTTTGTCGCCCAGCCTAGCGATGACATCGGCGCCGTGATGAACGGTTTTGCGTCGTTGGTGCTCGATGGCCAGTCCTCTGCGACACCTCTCAAAGCACCAAGCGGACAGGATATACACGCTTTCTCAATTCTTGCTCGGGTTCTCAAGGACCCTAGCCTTGCGTCGAAAGGTCCACGCCATTTCACTGGGCAATATCCTGACACCCTTGTGGCTCACGGTTACAGAATCCGCGAGCACGTCCAGAAATGGACGGTGGATCTCTCCAAACCAGGAGAAATTGAACGCAAGATGGAGGAGTGTATTTGGACCTCCTCGGTAATATATGCTCTCGGAGGATGGAGAAACGGTTTCACTGCTGATTTCTTCCTGTGAGCCTCGATTGCGTTCCAGAAATGTTTGATACTTACAGATCCTAGGATGCATATGGTCACTTCGAGTATCTTCCTCCCTTCACTCATCGCATACTTGTCTCCTCGAGCACAAGCCCTACTTCTCCGCGCATACCTCTCAAGCGCTGTTACATGGTTCGTGGCCCGCGGCCGGCCCTCTCTGAATTTCAAGTCCTTCTTTGAGTCGACGGCCACGGTGCCGAACCCCCCAAACAGCCCCGCTGTTCCGCCAGTGGATGATATCCCAGCACAGGACGTGCGGGCATCCAATCCATTCCTTCCTCTCATTCAATCATCCATAATGCACCCCAGTGACCATCATCCCAAGACCCAACGAGCTTTCGCACACTTCTCCGCCATCTACGGGGCCCGGCCGAAAGGATATTTTGCTGGCACTGAGCTGGATGGGGCAGAGGAACTTGACGGCTCGTTATTCGTGCGAGCAGCTGTGTTGACTGCAGATTACATGGGGTGGGCTAGAGAAGGGGAAGAGGCAAGAAATTGGGGTCTCGAAGGGTTCTATGTGTAAGTGATGAGGGAGATTGGAGCACGGTGGTTATTGGTTCGAAACAAGAATGGACATTAGCTCGAGATAAATCTTACTGACATTCCTTCGAGTGTAATGCTTGAGGCACACGACCAAGGTTCAGAACGGAAGGAATCATTACAACCTCCAGGATCGTAATAGATAAAACGTAAAGGGCATCTGGTGGTAAAGTATACAATAGCTGAAGTCCATGGTCCAGAGTCTGTGGTATTCGAAGCGATGTAATGATTACAAATCATAGCATTACTGTTCGTAGCGCGGCGCAGACAGAGGGGAATCAACCCTGTCAGAGCGACCAGTCCTTACGGAAGTCAAGGATTGACTCGGATCTTCTACAACAGGAATGGCTTCAGTGCTTGCCACAACTGTGTCGTCGCGTGGGTGATTCCCAGCAGGTGGTGTATATCCTTGAGCGGGCGGCATTCCACCGAAGTCGTACTTGGGAGGACGATCAAATTTATTGTAGGCAGGAAGTATATCTTTCCCATCCCAATTTGGATCATCAGGCCCTCCAATTCTGCGCCCGGCAGAATCGATATCCGCAGCATGTACTCTGCGATCAGTGCGATACACCGATGGGAGAGGGGCAAGATATGTCCTACGAGAGGGTTGGTAAGAAGAACTGAATGTATGGTCTCCAGGAGCCTGAGAATTGTCCTGAAAATTTGATCGCCTGATGGAGAAGAATTCTGTGACAGGTCGGTTTCTCTTTCGCAAGATAAATATCCTTGATAAAGATTAGTAAATATCTTCTACGCGCCTCACATGAAATCCACAAGCGCACCTTGCTGCCACCAAAAGGAGCACTGTAAGGACAGCAATGATAAAGTAGAGGTGTTGAAGAACGGACTATGGAAATGAATTTCAAAGATTCACATGATGGTCAGCTCGTCGGAAAGTGATAAGTTAATGATAACTGACCTGATTACTCTGATTCTGGGTAGAGTCACCGGCTGCCAAAACTTCCGAGCGACCCAAGAGCGCCATAGAAGCCCTCAAGGGGATGAAAGTCATTTGAAGAGGCCGTAGTCGAACTCACACTCGTTTGCGCAGCATTTTCCTACAAGCATTGCTGCATGTGCCATGGGCATGTGAACGATTATTTTGACCAGAGAGTCTAATTTAAAGTTGTGGCATATGCACACGCCACAGAAACCAAAGCTACCACAATACCACCCACGTGAGTGCTTGTACCGGAAACCCAACGGAGCACGACCTAATGAGTATGGACAATAATGACTTGGATGAGTTCGTCGTTACCGCTCACGTCGACCTCAAGGGCCAGCCCAGTCATCACGATGGCTGGCTCGCGTTTCTTCCCAAAATCTTCTACATCCTCTCAAACTTTTACTACTCAAAAAGGTTCAGGGGATCCAACTCGAGCGTCTGTTGTTCACCTCTTGGCTAGAGCTCATTCTCTTCCATGTTCGGCAGCTTCTCAGGCATTCATGCAGCTCGTGCAGCCTACTGCGAGGTTTCAGTTAGCTCTCGATCTGCTATTGCCTCTCCTTACTTCATCCGCTGATGTCAGTTGAGTTTTGTCGATAGTGATCAAGGTTCTTGCTACTGACCTCTAACCATTCTGCTGCGATGTGCCAGCTCGCACAACGCATTCCGGTTTCATTCATTCTTTATTCCATGTATGCTCCTTATCCGATTTCTCTCAATCCCTTCAAGTCTGTCTTGTATGCTACATTTGTAAAGGAGAGAGAACTCGCCATAGAAATTTCGGCCCAGGGCGGGTTCAGCGAGAGGGAGCAATTGGTTTGGGTTCTCTGGAAGATCCTGAAGGAGGATGGTAATGATGTAAATCCGATATTATCCTACCTTTTATTTCTCTCACAGTCACCCAGATTGGTCCCTATTCTCCTAGTACCTTGACAAAATCACCCCTGCCTCCGGAGTTGAGGGCTTCATGTCTGTTTTTGGATGAAGAAACTTTCATGGAAAATGACCCGTAAGCAGCAACTTCACTCCTGTCGATCTTTCTATATCCGAATTCGTTAGTGATCACTCTGTTGCCAAATCCACGATCACGGCAGGAGAACCGAAGCAATTTGCCGAGCAAGGTGCTTCCAAGAATTTGCTACCATTACTCCCGCCGGCCACGGAAACCAAGATTACACGAGAAGCAGATCGAGAGAATGAACGCATCGCCCAAGCAATGAAACTCGTACTCGCAGCTCGTGATCGAGCACTCACACTCACAGAACAACGGGTAAGCGTTGTGAACGAATCAATTTGATATCCGCTCTGACGATCCATCACACAGACCTTAACGCCTTTAATACCCCGCCTGACCTCTCCCACGATGATAACTTCCGTGGACCTACCGCCCATTGTCTCGTATAATCCTAACCTAGCTTACCAGCTTGTCATCGCTTTACTGATGGCACTTCCTAATAACCTTGCACAAGATATCTCTGTTTATTTGGACGCCCTGACATTACTCCCCCCAACGCTCCCATCATTTGACCTCCTTGGCCGTCTCCTTCGTGATACGTCAGCTATTCCAGATTATTCGACTGGTGGCAAAACTACGATAGCAGACATTGTACGCTCCGAAGTCCTGGGACGCTTTATTCATGAGAGCATCAAGTGGCTTGACAATGCTGAAAGAGACGAACACGAGGGGCTTGTTAGTGATGACCGATTTGCGAAGGGAGTTCAAAATGTTAGTTTCACATCATCTTCGTAGCACATCGCCTTACTCTTTTGCAGCTCTGTCGTTTCTATTCCGCATTGCTCAAGCTCTCGATCGTGGACGCCGCTTCCGACGCAGATTCAACTGAAATGTCACATTTCGCCTTGCGCCACTCTCGCTTCGAAGAGGCAAACGCTCTGTATTGCATCCTTGCATCGGGTAGATTTGACCCTTTCTACACACCGCTATGATATAGCGATATTTGTCTTATTCTACACATGTTTTCATCTCGTTCCATGGTCTCATGTCACTACTTACCATATGCCTTCACAATTAGCTATATGTCCTGCACTCATATGATCCCAGTTTATGTCATGTCTCATTCAGCCGTTTGCATAGTGTTGTAAATCAGACGCAGTTATGTTTAGGAAGACGAAATTCAACGGTTCAAAGCCCATGATCTTATGTGCGATATCAATATTGGATCAATGGTACAGCGTGGTTCGTGTGATTGCGGTAGGAAACCTCTGCACCGCGAAATTTTGCACAAATTTTGTAACTCTCGTTCTGTTTGATCAGATATTTGTCGCATCCGGTATGAAATAATCTGATTCAGGAGCTTCCGTGCAAATCGAGTGGTCCTTCAAAGCTTCAATATATGTCCCTTTCATTTAACAGACACCTACATACTGTTATGCTACCCCCGGGCCCTGGCACGAGACCTCATCGATTCATCGTCAAACCCAGGCACTGCCAAACGCGACACGAATGAAGACGTCGCATTCACAACTCAGGTCAACCTAGATTTACATAATAAGGTTGCTATATCCATAACAGCTCGACTATCCAAGTTTACGGGCGCTCAGAATGCGCAGTTCTAGGGCATCCCTGAAGCCGCAAGAACCGTTGATTGCACTTCCCAAAACGTCGCGATGGCTGCTCATCCAGGTATTTCATTTCCCATCTCTTTGAGTTAACAACCAACAACCAACTTCCGGTGACCCAACTTCCAAATGTCAGATCCAATGGATCTGATGGCCAATATCAAGACGAAAGTCATCCTAGTTGGCGTTGGGTAAGCTCCGGTTTGACTGTTCCAAATACTGACTGATCGACGCTGAAGAGGTGCCACATGTTCAGGGAAGACAACGCTGGCTAAGCACATGAAAGACATTCTTCCGAATAGCGTCATCGTTCACCAAGATGTGCGTATCGATCTTGATGTTTAACGTATATACATCGACCCCTCACGGACATCAGGATTTTTTTCTGGTAGGAAAGACTTCATATGGCCCTTGATTGGCGTGCTTACCTGGCGACCTGTAGCCGGAAGACATGCTTTCCACTCACCAAGGTCTCAATACCAAAAACTGGGACGCACCGAGCGCCATAGACTGGCCTCGGATACGGAAGTTTCTCCGGGACGTGAAGTGCATCGGTGGCATCCCACTTGACCATATAAGCTACGATACCTCGGATGATGGAAGAGATGTTCCCATCGACGAGAATAGGGCAGATGCCTGGAAAACCCGATTTCAAGATCTTGGGCAACGCTGTTTGGTTGCTGCCAACACCAAGGTAATTTGGGTGTTAGTTGACGGATTTATGTTATACTGGGACCAGGTCTGTGGTGCCCCTCTATCATCGCAGAGTTTATTCGGAACTATTCACTTTCAGGACGTTATTCGTCAGCTGGATGTTTGCATCTTCTTGCGCGTACAAGAGCACATACTGAAGGAGCGGCGTGAAACGCGGTTTCGGGTTGGGCCACAACCTGGAGGTACGCAAGCCTCCGTAAATCAATCGAGCGCGCCTTACTTATGGTACCATGGTGTTCTCAAATAGTACCTTGGATTGATCCAGAAGGTTACTGGGATATTATCTGCTATCCTGAGTACATTGTGACGCATAAGGACCTATTCAAGGATGGAAAAGTCGAAACTGGCGAACCGAATGAGGGCCAGGTGAAAGGGTTGCTTGTGATCGAGCCTGAAGCCAAGGAGAAAATGGATATGATAGATATTGTAGAGGTTTGTTTGGAGAAGCTTACTTGTGCGGTGAGTGACCTCATGGGACATTAATTGAATATTCAGTCGAATTTTCAACACCTCCGTATATATATATCATAAAACATTTTTCATGTTCACCTCTCGACACCGAGGATTGCATCGATTGGGGTACATACGCTGTTTTGTGGCAAGACGATGACCATACGTGGACGTTTCGGTGATGTCGATTGTACTCAACAGGATATATGAATACTGACTCGGAAATACGTCAAAGTGGGGGCAGCATCTGGCCACAGGGATTTGAGTGGGTTTAGAGACAACGTATGAAGCTGAGGGAATCCGATACCGAGATTGAACCTCATGATAATGATTTGGTCTTGCATCTCATTGGAGAGGGTGAGAGTAAATGGTGCATCACCTTTCGTCGGGAGCTTGTGCTATGAAGAAACGTCAGTGACGATCGTACGGGGGGAGGGACAAACGCAATATACGTACATTAGGCATCTTCAGAATCAACCCTCCAATCGATTCCAACGTAGGCCCTTGGGCAGGAAGACATACAAGTGAAATTACCGCTGCTTGTAGCATTAACAAATGGTGAGAATTGCATGACGAAAATACCAGCCAGTGAGTTTACAGATTTTACAACAGGCTTCCATTGCAATTTGGTACGCATCAAAACATTATAAACAGCGAATACCGAGACGAGTGAAAGTGGGGGTAGCATCGGATTATACATAGATCGTGGACGTGGAACAAACAAAAGGAAGGTGGTGCAGAGACAAACCGACGAATAAAGCTGAGTAAGTCCAAAAAAATTGAGGAGACTGGCAGCACGAAACATCATGATGATGGTTTGGTCTTGAATCTCAGGAGAGGGGCAAGACCGGATGGCGCACAAGCCTTCTTCAAGAACTCGTGCTGCACAGAAACATGAGGAATGAGGCGTGGGAGGGACAATCTTACCTACCTGTAGGAGCTCGCTCGAATTCGCGCGACTTTTGACATCGACACATAAGCATACGCTCAGGAAGCTCTTCAGCTCCTTGCTGAGCGCTTCAGGCTTCTTGAGCGTTGGTGTCCCGTTCGTCGCAATCAGGTATAGTGCCTTTAACGGCTCCTCATCAAGATAAGGAGGTTCGTTCTCGATCATCTCAATTGCCATGATGCCGAGCGACCAAATGTCGACTTTGGCACCGTATTCCTTCTGCTTCACGACCTCCGGCGCCATCCAGTATGGTGTACCGACCATTGTCGCACGCTTGGACTTCTGATCAGTGAGTTTAGCGCAGAAACCAAAGTCGGCTGTGCAACACATCAGAGACCAGTGCAGGACTGCAAAAAATGCAGATGCGTACTAATTTTAACGCGGCCCTGCGCATCGAGGAGGACATTATCGGATTTGATGTCACGGTGAATGATGGATTGGCTGTGTAAATGACACAGACCCTTGCATGTCTAGCGGTGTGTGAGTGTCGCCCACGAATCATGCCAAATCAAAAAAAGGTACGCACTTCTAAACTTATGCTCGAAATCTGATCTTCTTCCAGCGTGTTGTTCTCTATGATATCTGTGAGGGCACCGCCCTCCATGTATTCCATGACGACCCAGAGTTCGTTGTTCTTCACGAGGTACGACTCGAGGAAGTTGACAATGTTGGGGTGCTGAGATTCCTTCATGACGAGGATCTCGTTCACGATGAGTTCCTTGCGTGGCTGGTGTGAGAGGTCCATTTCTTTGATAGCAACCTTCTTGCCTGTGGCAAGGGTTTTCGCGACATACACATGTCCAGAAGCGCTGTGGATAATTTATCAATATTCGCCAGCAGCTAATGCAATGAAAGCCTCACCCCTGCCCAACTTTCTTAATCTTACTGTACAAGGTCTTCGGATCATCGTCACACACGACAGTACGAAGCTTTTCCATGATCTGTGCTTCGGTCATCGCACTAATCCGCTTCTCCTTATCTTTTTCCTTGGATTTCTTCTGCAGCGCCTCTGCAGCAGCTGCAACACCCGGGTCTTCGCCCTCGGGTGCGGTGACAGTAACATCAGGCGCTGACAGCTCCTTCTTCTTCATCGTCTGCAGTGGCTTTACAGATGAAGGGCCAGCAACAGCTCCGACGGCGCCTGCCACAGGCTCAGTCGCAGGTTCAGAGATAGCCGGGGCAGATTTGGAAGGTACCAAGGGAGGCCGCTCGACGGCAGCAGCAGCAGCAGCCTGCTGTTCCTTCATTTGCTGGCGCTCACGTTCACGCTCTTCGCGCCGCTGACGATCCCTTTCCCGTAACTCCCTGTCCTTTCGCTCCCGTTCTTGCTGTCCGATAGCATCCATACTCTCCTTTCGCTTCGGGCCCTGGTCCAGCGAAGGTTTCCCGGCCACTTGATCGCGAGCTTGCGCTCGCGCACGAAGGTCTGCAGTCGAGGGCGTATGGTCTGGTACAGGGGGTTTCGGAGCGGCAGGTGCGGGTCGTGTGGCTGCCAACAATGGTCGCGGAGGGGCAGGTCGGGAAGGCTGCAAGGAGGTTGATGTTTGCAACATTTGGGGGATTGGGGGTCGCGGAGGTGCGGAGGGAGAGGCAGTGGAAATAGTGTTGGCGTGCTGGGCGTGTGAGCCATTGACGAGCTCAGCAACACGCGCAGCGGCGAGGGCAGTTGTGGAGAGTCCGTTTGTCCCTGTCTCTGCTGGAGCGGAGTCCTGTCGCTTGCGGGCTGTGTCGAGCGGGGATGTGATCTTAGGGAGATTAGATCCACCGAGACCTGTGCCGCCGAATCGAGCAGGCGCATCTACACCGTATGGCGAAAGAGTGCTGCTTGTCATGGTAGAGCCGACGAGGGTGGAAGCTGCAGATGTCCCAGAGACGGACCGTGATATCGAGTTCATACCCATCTCTTCCATCTCACGCTTCTGGTGATCAGTATAAAATTCGAGGACGTCGAGGACGGCTTGAGGGTCTTTAGCGTAATCTTCACGAGTAATTGCAGACTTTGTAAGAAGCTTGCTCCATTGTTCGGGCATGCCCTGAAACATAGACGTGAGCAAGACAAAGATTATGGTATTTTGGGTTTGGTATGCACGCACAGTGAAAGCACCTGATATGGGGTCAAATCCAACGTGGACCTTGTGCACAAAGTTGGTCGGGTTGCTAAAGCCCATCAATGGACTGCGAGAGTATACGTCGTCTTGCCATCCGTAAAGTTCTTCGTCGTTTTTGAGGGCGAGATGATATCGTTTGTCCTTGGTCTCAAGGAGTAGACAATAAGGCTTGAGATCGACACGTTCGATATTCGTGATATCCTTGAGAGGGATAACGCTCTGCTGTGGTGACGTCTATGTGATGATCTGTCAGTACATATGGTCTGCCCAGTACGAAAGCAAGGATATGAAGAAGAAAATCAATGAAGATATCATGTATCTAGTAACACGCTATGGCAGTGCCTCATCGCTCGAAGCACAAGGTAATCAGCCAATCTACCATGGACTCACCTCGGTCTTGTGAATGGAGAGTGTTTGTTCCTTCAATACGAGCCATTTTCGGAGAAATATGAAACTTGCAAACCCCTCTTCCTTCATGCTAACCATCCCAGTTCTTACGACATGCGTGTTGAACACTGCTTGAGAGTTGCGATTAGGCGATCCACCTATCCCAGTGTAATCAGTCGAGTATGACGAGCCAGAAGAGAAGGATGTGTTGTAGCCTGAGCTTTGGAGAGCATTATGGGAAAATAATGGACCCTCCGCTCCTCTTCGGACAGGTGCTGGGGGTCCAGGTCGAGAAGGCGTCAGATTTGTTGCTGTCACTTGATTGAAGGCCATGGCAGGTATGAATAGATGAAGTGAGACAAGGAATGGAATGGAGGTTCCTCGCTGGCGGGGACGGCGAGATCGAGAACTTCGTGGCCGTTCATGATGATGGTGGGACTATGCACTGCATTGAGCAAGAGCTAACCTTTTGAACGGAGGCTTTCAACTTGATACACCAAAAATGGCGAAACTTGGACAACAACAATGTACACGGTCCAGATCTGTCCACCAGGACATATCACCATGGTAACACCTAGGATCCTTCAACAGGTACTACATAGCTTACTATGTTCTTAATTTTGGTTCTAACGTTCACATCGGCAGGATAAATGACATCCACAATCCTGCTCTAAAGTGCCCTTGAGGCAGGTCGATATATATTAACACCGCTTATAATCGAAAATGATCCGTGCAAGTCTTCTGCAGGGAGCGGAAGGTGTTCCGATAAGATGAACTCGACAAATAGACCAGCGTGACCAGCTACTTGTTCTTTGTCATCCTGTAGAATGTCAGTAAATGAAAATTGTCTAGATCTGAGAAACGAAACTCACTTGTAAGTAAAGCGCTTTTTGGTGTGCGCGAATTCACCAAGCTTATGACCGACCATATCCTGCGTTATCATCACAGGAACATAGTCTTTACCATTATGCACCATGAAACGGATACTGACAAATCTCAATTAGAATATTCTACAGACGAGGCTTAAGAGTCTCACCCGACAAAATTTGGGAGGATGGTGCACGCGCGAGCCTGCGTTCTTATAGCAACATTGTTGATGAGAGCATCCTTCAGGTTTGGAAAGGCTACAAAATATGGGCCTCGATAATGACACACATGAATATGAGATCGACCACGCAGTGAATACAAGACAAACCTTTCCAAGCCGACCGCCCAGACCGTAGAATGAGCGAAGGCTGCATGACCAGCGGAACAGAGAATTCAAAGTCAAAACAGTCTGCTTATGTAACGCATTTGCAATAATGAAATTTACACATATGGGCGCCAATTAAAGTCTTTGACGCTTATTCAGGTCCAATTTGCTTGGACCTGGAAAGCTTCATTCATCCTTTGATGCATTTCATGCTCTCGCTATTAACCAGAACATCTCGGGCTGTGATCGGTCCTTTATTTTGAGTCATTTTAGCCTGTTGATCTGATGTGCAGCGCTAAACTCAGTGATAGAAGATGACGATGGAGACTCTGGCAAGAACAGCGCATCCCGTAGTACAGTAACTGAGTATCAATCGGTCGACCCCCGCTGCATGAACCGGCGCTTCAGGTGTCATATATCCACATTTTCATCGTCAGCTCTTGAATTGTCCTGTATAATTGTGCGCACCCCAGAGCACATGCATGTGATAGTAGTATTAATCCTTCCATCTCTTTCGTGACATGGGCATTTCATATATATATGCACAATGATAAGTCTGTTTAACTGTGAATATTTGCGATTAGATAATGTAAGTAACTGTAGTCTCATGAGCCATAATCAGGACATATATACGGAGTCCAAGAGATCCTCCAAACAGGCACAACATCTTCACCATGTTCTTGAAAACTTGGTCCACTTGCCCAGCCGAGTGGAACCATTTTACGAAGCGCGAAAAAACCGCGCTACCTTGCTCCGTAGAGAAAGAGGCACTACCCGGGCCCTGAGAGCCGCCTTTGCGAGCTGAAGGGTTGGGGCTTGTCCCCTGTGCGGCACTGATTAATTGTCCCGAACAACGTATATCAACCAACTTACTCAGCGAAGTTTCATGCCAAACTCACGAATTTTTCGCTGTCCGCTCCTATTAGCACCATCAGCACTGCGTCAAGTCATTCAGTGTCGGATATGACATTACCATCGAGGTTGTACCAAGAGATTTCCGCAATCTCCCGAAGGTCCATGTCTCCATGTCCCTCACGTTAGGGACGAATGCGTGCTTGCCGCCAGAGAAAATTGCAGCCACATTATCTCGGTCACAGAGTTGTAGCCAACGTTGGTGACGGGCCGCCCAACCGAGATCGGGGAATTCGACAGCTGCAAGAGGGAAAAGTTAGTAGTACAGTCGGGTCAGATAGCTGGGGTACGCACTAGCGAAAAACGGCCTGAGTAGTGCCTGTTGCTTGTCTGTCAACACCGACGGCCACAAACAGATACATCCGGGAGACTCAAATTCTTGAATCATAACGTTGATGCGTGCCTGGCTAAGAATTAGCTATGCAGCCTCAATTAACATGCTCGATTTTTTGGAGATGAGACTTCGTGTAGTACTATGCGACGTGTCTTCAGAAGGGATATGATAGACGCTTTGAGAGATGATACATACATCCCCGCGGTGTACGACGACCACTTGATCGCAAGCTAAACAACCACCACGTCGTGTCAGAAATGTTTTACGGCCTGCAATGGTACATAACGATGCCAGTTTGGCGGGCCAAGGTTGGACATCGGCAAAGTATGGAATGTTGTTGGCCCGAATATCAAGCATCGGGTGCTTGAGCATGTTGCAAACCGCATGAGCAACTGTCTTCCTGCCCGTTCCATAATGAAGATGGGATGTGGAAATATACGATTGTTCCCCGGTTAGGGGAGTCGGAGTCTAATGACAAACATCGACCGTCCTCGATTGATCCTCCTACAATGCATTAGTATGCGTTGTCGGAAGCAACGCCAGTAAGATCCTCTGGATTCGCGATATCAGGCTTCAGTGATGCGATGCGACCGCAGCAGCAGAAGCAGGAGACAACAATCATGTATCACCGCTCGTGACAGGTTATGCCCATTGACATTGTGCTACCCGAGTTCGGGCCCTTCTGCGTTAAAATGGAGCGGCGTCAACAGGTCCTCCATTGGAACAGTACATGGGACAGGTACACAGGCCTTTGCAGATGAAAAGATAGACCTATCATCAAGGTCAACATTCGAGATCATAAACTAGTGGGGTGACACCAATGAGCCTCGGACGTGACCACCAGAGGTTTGTCCATACAATCTATAGATCAACTGAGAAGACAAGCAACAAACCGTGGATGACTTGTTCACAGTTCCATCGAATTCGCCGCGACAAGCTGTGACCAGCAAAAGTTCTTCGATTGACAGGCCAAAATCAATGGCATAATGAGACGGTCACTTCGCCGAGCGTAAATTCTCGTGCATTACGTTCCCTTCAGACAGCATGAATTACCACTGGAAGAAGGTAAGCTCTGCAAGGATGGGTTACAACTCAGATGCGGCGGAGTGGTGAGAGTTCCTTTGTCATCAGATGTAGCTCTTCCGCTCCCTGCCGATGATCGGGTAGGCCGTAGAAGCACGCAACTGCGAATGACCCAACCCAATATCTATGATTCACTCGCGAATCGAACTAGCACATTCTCGATCTTATCACTGGCCAGCAATCCGCCTTGTGGCAAATTAAAGTGTACATTGCCATGGTTTCCCTTTGCTCCCGACAGGTCTGCAGTTCCGAACTGCAGGAAACCTGACCGCGCAATCTCATCTCAAGGGCTACAATTCCACCGTCGCGGGATGCATTTGGAGCGTCCATTTTGCCAATCCGACAAACATTGCAACCCTTGTCCTCTAAAGACTTAAACTGGCCATGTTGTTCTAGCAACATTAAATATGTGTATATGGATTGCGATGCCACATCACATACGAGGCTGGAGATGGCATCAAACTAGTATTGGTAGGCTAGTAGTGACACGTTGGCTGATATCGAGAATGACAGGAGGACGATGACTTTGCTCCCCGACCCAGTCATATCCGAAGGAATGCTAGTACTAAAGTGCGTGTCACTTCATAGCAATGCAACAACCTAAACGCAGCGCTGGAGGACTACTTTGCGGGCAAGGCTTCGGAGATGGAAAATGGAAAACGAACAAGATATGTGCGCTTTCTGGGTCCCTCACTACTTATATTACTTATCCTGACGAGTGTCGCTACTAGCTTGCACCTTGTGATCTGGTGTCGGCTTTTGCATTATAGTGAAATCGCAGGCATTCTCTTGTACCGTGCTCAGAATCACTGATCTGAGATCTATGACATAACTGTGTCGCTTTCTCGAGCTCGTCTGCGTTTTCGTGAAATGGAAAGAGTTTTTAGAGAAGTCGCGACTTATTGGCGATGATTTTTACTCGCCTTTATGTGCGACGTTTGTTGGGTCTTCAACGAGGACGAATTTATTAGTCCCGAGGTGATTCTTAACTCATGTAAAGCAAACTTCATTCCACTGATTCATTTCGCGCACATGGCCCATTTTACCGCTATAGTTTGCTGATTGGCCACTGGCGATCAAAAGATGGTGCATTGTGCCCCTGTCTTATTGTATGTGACATGACCTATAGCGCTAATTCCCGTTATTGTTTCCAGAGTCCAGACCACCGACCCCGTGGCAACGGTTCTTCCGCATGACGACACTGACTACATATATGTACTCGAGGACTGCCTTTCTACCTACCTTGATTTCATCCAGGACCTAAGAGGGAGCTCGAGCCACCAAATGACCATAGGGACAGCATGCGTTTCCGGTGATTGCACCCGCCGACTCGGCCACGTAACAATTACAGCGTCCTGCACTCCAGAGTCCTGACAACCAGAGACAAAAGAACGGGCGCATGTGACAGTTGCTTCATTAATTGCCTGTCCGTCACGGCTTCATTTTCTTTCAGGACCAATCCCGATTCGTTCCAGTCGTTTAATCGTGATCCGCTTTGTCAACGAACTTCGTACGCTACTCGTCGATTCCAAGGGAACCCTATGGAAAGCCGGAGCCCGGAGCTACCAAACAATAAGAATGCAAAGTACCCGCATGCGATAAATGATGAACGAATTTGATTGGCTGACAACTTTTCAGCTTATATAATCATGCGTCCTGGTCTTTTTGTCTCTTCTGGTGCAAAGTCGTAAACCAGCGAGCCGCGTTGATATGGCTTTCTTTGCTCACGGCACCAGGCCTATCGTGTTTCATGGACAATAGTGCGTTCTTTCCACCGACTTCATATCCGCGGGTGAATCTATGTTCGGCGAGAATCATTAGATGCCGCGCTAATTGTCAGTGTCCCAATTCCTTCGAAATTGCCGGTGACCATGCCTGGTGGAAGCAGATAAATACACGAGAGCCGAGAGGAGGATTCTCTACCAATACTTGCGACTCCCCTTTAACGATATCAGAGCTTCCTGAGCTCTACAGATATCTTCAACTTCGAGTTATTCCTCTACTCTTCCTGCAATAAACCATGGACTCGTTCTTCACGCTTGCAGCCTTCTCCTCGGCGCCCGTCTCTTCTGAAGAGACGCAAGCACAAGTACCAGTTGACCAGGAACACTGCGGCAATGCCAACTGCTACTGCGTCATCGCATAATTAGCATTACGCCGGTATGTTTATTCTCCCTTCCTTGCTGCCCACAACTGAGTCTGTCGTTAAAGCATCTCTTTGATCACTACAGCTCATCTCTCGCAACTGTGCCATCACTGTACATCATCATTCTCCTTCCTGCGCTGGTCATCCAACCACTCTTCGTTCGCGACTTCTACCTCACTTCGTCACAGTTGACGGATATTATGTATTGCGCTATTTATGGTTTTAGTGGACAGTGGTACTTACATCCGGTATGCCAAGGCTGCTGGGGATCATAACATTGGGATTTTGTACATTCGCACTGCATCGACTCGGCTACACTTTCCTTAACTTTCTGCTGTACGTACTCAGGCTGTGACCTCCACCAAATATCAAATATGTGCATCTTGAAACTTGAAGCTTGAAGTGTGATCTGAGTCGTAGCTATAAGCGTCCAGGCGAAAACAATTTTGCGCGGTGATACAAGGTTGAGGCTCTATAGAGTAACATTACAGACTGCGTGCATTAAGAGATCCAAAACAACAATTACAAGCCATTAACAAGACATTGCAATGTAGGGGCGAGAGAAGGAGGTGGACCAAGAAAATGGAATACGACATGAATGCGTTGCAAAAATCTCACTCAGCATTGCTCACTCCCAACATTGCTGGTGAAATACCGGATCTTCGTCCCGTCCATTTACAGAGACATCTTGCATCTCCTCTCCCTCGGAGCTCGATCCAATACCAACCGGCACCTCAATAGCCTCTTGTATTCCTTGATGGTTCAGCAGCGCCCCGGGGGTGAGCAGAGGAACGAACATGGGGACACGCCCTTGGTAAGCGGCGTATGCGCGATACCTCGCCTTCAAAACCACCTCAGTACGCCACACCGAAAAGGACGACAGACAGAACAATAAGCATGGTAGAAGTTGAATGAAGGGTATGGGCGAAATCGACGGGAAGTTGAACTTAGGCGAGTCAGGCGAGAGGAGAGGGAAGAGGTGAATGATAATCTAAATATGACTATGTTCAGAGTCTCATTCAGACCCCATAGAGAGAACCGCAAAATAGACGTGTACATTGGCCGCACCAAGAAGACCTGTTCGCACAAGGATCTTGGGTGTTGAGTAGACCCCATGTTAAGAACCCACATTCAACATCATGCATCATTGATTCATGAGTGGTCCATCGAATTGTCGCATCACCAGTGAGCAACGTGCCGAAATACCTGAAGTTTCGCTGAATCCCGCGGTTGACCTAGGTAACTTGCTGGCACCGAAACTTGCACAGCCACTTCAAGACGCTCCCTCAACCATCACAATCATTCTGCGAAATAGTCAAGGACGACGGCTTGTATGCTATGAGCGCACGTGGATCAAGTCAGGGCAAGTTTCACTCCACGTCGGTTTCACTTATACTCGGCGATCATGCCTGCAGCATTCGAGCATTTATTTTTAAATACGCGAGTACTTCAAGGACCCTGTTGGACTTACAAGTTCGATAGACGCGCGGACTCAGATACGCAAACGACAATATGCCTGGCATATAAATTTGCCTTGTATTATTGTGAGCGCCACTTCTATTCTGTTTGATAGTGCTTGTAGCTGGTTCTGCATACAGGCCCGATTCCGCACAGCAGTTTTCATGCTTACAACGCGCTGACAGTCACTGAGTCGGGATGAGATCTGATTCGAAACAAGTCTTACTAATTATTGGGGCCTTGGTTCCGGAAACTCCCTGCGTACAGCAAGGCTGACATGCGCCCCACTTACTTAAGGGTAGCTTCTGCATGTATACATCACATGGTGTGTTTGAAACTTTTGGTGCGAAACAGAATATGGCTCACGCGGGCATCCGGTTGCTTTGTAAAAGTTTCGGCCTGCATGCGTCACATGGTGAGTCTGAAACAAACAAGGCTTACACGAGCATCAGGTTGCTTCGTGAAAGTTTCGGCCTGCATGCATCGCATGGCGAGTCTGAAGTGTTCGGTGCGAAACAAACAAGGCTTACATGAGCATCAGGTTGCTTTGTGAAAGTTTCGGCCTGCATGCATCGCATGGTGAGTCTACAAGCCTTTGCTCCTTCAAACCTTTGCTCCTTCAAGCCGTTGCTTCTTCAAGCCTTAGCTCGACATCGAGGAGCCCATTCGGTACTAATGCCTGTTACCACACGCGGCCAACGGTTTGTCGTTGTCAATTTGTCTTGCCTCCATGATCAACACTGCGTCCGCTCTCCGTTTGGCATGGCATGCATCTGGCACATACGACAAGGCTGCTGGCACTGGCGGAAGGACAGTTTTCTTATGCCAATTAGAAGCCACCTTATCGTAACGGTTCAATGAAACGCAGCAACGACGCGACCATGTGCTTCTAGTCCGGGTCACTCCAAATCTGACCTCCTCATTCGCCCTTTCAACATCAACCAAACGAACATTTCGATGCCAGTCTATTATGAAAGACCGTCGAAACACTTATATCATCACATCGCACGTGTAGTCTTCACACCATTAATAAAAATCGCATGGCCAGGCATTGGCCCCGTTACTCTACAGCTCCTTGCAAGGTACTGAAAGTGCTCAATTGATCTTGAATGGGAGAGATATGGAGATGTGCTGCGGACACGGCGGGAAGTGCGGCACTTAAAGATGGGGGACGAACCCGATAACCTACGACAGTCTGACCATTTATCCGATTGGTTGATCGTCGTGCTGGTGAGTTGTAGCCTAATTCATAGAATATAATTCAAACAACCTAATTAACTCAAAGGATCTATTCAAAATGCTGTTGCTAGTCGGTCATCAGTGACGGGTCGCCGTGGACGGCATGTATCCACGCGTCTCCCGCTCGGACAAGAACAGGCTCTCGGCCTTTGAAACAGGTCTTCTGGCTGACCTATCCGGTGAGACAGGTGTGAGCATCTCGGACTGGTCACTGGGACAGGCATTTTGAAAGATGCGACCAATGTGGAGGGTATTTTGTTGCAACAGACTCCAGAACTTCGAATGCTCCCTCACTGTAGAGCGTGAATGGTCTTAACACATATCTTGTGTTGTCAATCTTTGACGCGTCGTTCGAGTTGATGGGGGTCATTGAATGGCTGGTAGCCTGGTACTACACGTAGTTTGAACGGTGATTGCTCGTACCTTGACATGATGCAATGACAGGGAGCCGAAATTTTTTGGACGAGTAACAGGGGACGGTAGACTCCTTCAATGTGTATATGCGTATCCCACCCAAATCAACACAATAATATGCATATCATCGTGGCGCTTGAGCGGGGATTCTAAGTGCTCACGTTGCACACGTCAATCAGGTGCCAAGCGCATCTAAATCTGCTGGCATGCATGCTTTTGAGTTTGTTTTGACTGGACTTTAAGCTTTAAAATTTAAGGCCCAAGGCCCCAAGCCGATCAGATCAATGCAAGTACTTGAGTTTTTCGTCTACGTCGCCGGCGTGAATTTTTGAGTGAATGGCAGAAACTTATGTAGGTACAAATTCTAGGTATTCCAGAGTTGAACGGTTGAACCTGAATGTTTAGTTGAAAACTTGCCGATAGGGAGGGACACTATCAGGGGATGCCACGACTGGCGACATGTCAGATATTAAGTTTGTCTGAGTCCGCACTCAAATTTCGGATTAGTGATGCCCTCGTCATCACAGATCAGACAACGTGGAGTTGGTGGATAAGGATGGCGAGGGTTTCGAGGTGGGTGTCAGTGATGACCGGCTGCCCCAGGCTAAAGACCGGACAATGACGTTTGGGTCGAGTACTGTGGCGGAATTTGACAGGAGTGACTTAAAGTTTGGCTTCAATGAAACATTTTAGTGTCTCGTGGTGGCGAATGTGAAGCGCTCTCGGACCGGAAGTCAAATGCTCAGATAAACCAATTGATGATTTGAAACCGTGCTGTTCTATCTCCGGGTGTTCATCACAGGCCCGCTCAGCAAGTCGGTCCGATAAATATTCTAGCTCACAAGTTTGTGAGTTAAGCACCTGGTACTATATACCTAAGTTAGTGCCAGTTCCTGAGAATATTGCTGATCACTCTCCTGTCCAACATCACCTGGTCCAATGCGGCTACAATTTCACAGTCAGTAACGATGACTCTGATACATTTGAACGTATGCGTTCAAGCACGAAATGGTGTCTTTAACCATGGGTCTTCGTCATCATCGAGCATGTCGATGATAGCCCAAAACAATTCCTCAAGATTCATTGTCCCGGCTTCGTTCGTCCAATTCTGTGCGTGACTAAGAGTGAGTAGTAGTATTCGTTAGTTTACAAGGAGAAGGTCACGTACCTCGAGAAAGAACTTTGGTAGAACATCGAGGGAATGGGTGGGAGAGCTCTGAGTAGGGACGTCTTCGAGATAGGTCATTACATATTATGACTTTCATCTCTTGACTACAACATAACATGAATCTGATTGCCATGGCCCATCTGCGACAACAATGTTGTTCCATCAGTACTGATGTTTTTAATATGTTGGCACGTACTTCAGTCATGACCTTACGTAGAACCGGTACGTGCAAAAAGGTCGTAGGATGTGTCATAGCCGGCCTCGGTAGACACATGTACATTGCCACCAGCCAGCCACGCAGGGTGCAGCTGACCGGTGGCCCCCTACTAGTAGTACATTGGGCTGACTGAGCTATGGTCACAATGTGTGCGATCAGTGCTGGCCGACACGTACATGCTGAAAGGGCTGGTCGGATCAAGAGCTGCTGATGCAAAGGTAGGCAGGTCGGTGCTGTGGGCATTGGCTGACATACCACTGGCTGGGCCAGACACGCAATCTCAACTCTGACGCCGTGTGCATGCCGTGATTCTTACTCATCACTTCTGCAGGATCTCCGAGATTGCTGCCACCAAGCTGCCACACTCGAACCAAATCCTGAGCAGTATTCCAATTCAAGGGTTGTAGAAGTAAGCTCAACCAACGTAGTTCGCGGTGAATATCCTTCTTCGTCTCTTTCGATAATAATGTGCTAAACGTTTATAATCAGGCAGAACATTTCGACCTGACGTTTGTGAACGATAGAATCATCAACACCCAAACGTCTCCGAGTAGGCATCGGGCAGGTCCGAAAAATTGCCAAAATACTTCTTCAGCGGCGAACAACCTATAATCTGTTTCTGTTCTCCGCATTTCTTGGACCCTTCAAGTGAAGGCGTTCAACTCCATTGCCAATGAGATCGCAAATATACAGCCATCTATCTCTTTTCTGTCTGTGACTAACATTCCTACGCAGGTCCATCCCTACATGAAGGTGGCATTGAGTATCTTAACTTGCGTGTCCAAGGTAGGCTTCTTTCTCAATCAGCCCCGTCCCAGGTTGATGAAGTTTCATTTGCAGATGATTCTCCAGACCGTGATGTCCCTGTTTCACGTCTGCTCGTGAAGGTCTCGCAAGTCTATGCTTTCATAGGGACGACGAGCATTGACAAAGATTCAATCTATGCTAGCCTAGCGATATATGGAAAAGTAGCGCGACAGACACTGGAGTGCGCAGATCCCACCATCTATTACTCTGAGACAAAGAGTGCATGTGAGTCGATTCCACTCTTTTGTCTCCTTCGTCTCAACATTGTCTCTTTGCACAGGGAGAAGCACGTTGTCAGTGAAATAGGTGGCACGATTTAGACTCGGAGCTACGCCGCAGTGAGGTTCTCGATGGTCTCATGCAACAATTCCGAGGTCAATTGGCTCGTGAGGCTATGATCATCCTTCACCGTGCCGGTAAGAGCTGACCTCAGATTCACTTCGAACCTACGCTGATGTCAATGATGAAGGCCGCATTATATATGTTACATCTACCGCATTCTCACCAAATGGAGATCGTATCGTTTTAGATATGACAAAACAGTCCGGGTCTGGGATGCGAAGACTGACGAGGCATTAGGATCCCCTCTCCAAGGCCACGCTAGTTCTGTTTGCTCTGTCGCTATCTTACCGGATGGGAGATGTGTCGTGTCTGGATCGGACGGCAAGACAATTTGGGTGTGGAACATGGAGGCTGGCGAGGCATTGAGTGCCCCTCTCCAAGGTCACACTGGCCGTGTTCTGTCAGTCATAATCTTGTCTGAGGGAAACCGCATTGTGTCTGGTTTATCTGACCAGACGATCCGAGTGTGAGATGCGAAGACTGACATGGCATTATAATTTACTCTCCAAGACCACACTGCCTGGTTTCGTCTGTCGCGATCTCGCCGGGTGGAATCGCATATAGTCTCTGGTTCAGAGGACAAGATGATTCAGGTATGTGAGATATGGGGACTGGTCAGCCATTGGGTCATTGGGTGCCCCTCTCCAGGACCACGCCGGCTCCGTTCAGTCGGCCGCAATCTCATCGGATGAACATCGCATCGTGTCGTACTTGTCCCTGTTGAATTTTGGAGCTTCACACAAGTTCGATAGACGCGCAGACTCGGACACACAATCGGTAATGTACCTGACATTTCAATTTGCCTTATATCCCCTTGAACAGTACGCTACTTGTAACCGGTTCTGCACAGTAGTTGCCCTGTGTACAATGTGCCGTGAATCAACACGATGATATTTGATGCGAAACAAGTCTGGCTCAGAATCCCTGCGTACATCACATGGTGAGTTTGACAATATGAAATTCGATCTGAAATAAGGCTTACGCGCCCAAGTACTGCTGGTTTGCCTGGGTCTGGTTCTGGAGACTCCTCCTGC
>MU179311.1:119752-142398 GCA_016767475.1 Suillus weaverae
TTGAGGAATTTGTTCATTCTCACACAATATCATAGATAGTGAAAAATGTCAAAACATGCGGACAGTTTTTTGAGCCACTGTAGATGGGCCCACCCATCTCCATCGGAAATAATATCCCTCCCGGCCCACCCGTCTCCATCGGGGATATACATAACATTGGCCCATGGTCCGCTGGCCCGTCTTGTACGGGATATTATGTACATCGGGTGACCCGTATAATACGGAGATAGGTAACTGTAGTATGTGATTGATGAAGAGTATGCTGACATCTTTGCCTTTTGTTGAAGGTGATTTTTCTACTGATTCTATGTGTGCCGCTCAGCTCATTGTTTGTTCATGGCCTTTGTCCTCCTCCCTTCAAATGAGTCCAGCCAGCGCCAGCATTCACTCGTGCCTCATCAATGTCACGGTCACAGTCATTTTTGCGATGTTGTTTGTGTTCTCCGAGTCGTTCCAACCGTCTGCGAGTTGCTGCTGTCACTCTTGCTACAGTTCACTACAGTTTGCTACAGTTTGCTACAGTTTGCTACAGTTCCTTGCTTGCTTTCTGTCCCATTCCTGCCCGTTCTTGCTGTCATACTGCTGCGATTCTAATGCTTTTGTCGCTTATATCACCCTTGCATCGCCCTTTAGCTTCTTTGGACGAACTTCTTAATCTCCTCTTTACCACTGCTTTGAGTTGTCACAATCCACAATTTTGTTTTGGAATTAATAGTGGGTGGAAATTTCAAGCTCATCAAGACACGACCAAGCCAAAAATCAAGAATTTGGATCTAATTATTTTAAGAGAGTCTGTCTTAGTGCATTTAGACTTATTTGTTCTTGAATGGCTGTCAGCCTCATTCAAGTTTTTGTTAACAAAACATCAAGTAACATGCACTTTTCCTGATGTATGCAACTCCCCACAGCGCTGGTAAGTCTTCTACTACAATCTACAATCAATCATATGCTAACATGTTCTATGTCATGTCTAGATCATGTTTTCTTCAGTTCTTTTGCGCCAATCATGGAGGAACCATGACACTGGCCAAGATATCTACTGTCACTGTTCCTTTGCTCCGATTTCTTGCTTTCCCCTCTTCCAGATCTCGTATCGTTGCTCAATGTCAACTGATGCTCTGAACACATGTGTACCTGCCGACAATCAAGGTTTTCAGGAGGTTCTTGGCCATGGAAGACAGCCCAAAAATCCTGAGCGCATGAATGCTCTTATTCAAGCTGAACATGAAGACAATGATCAGCCTCTGTGTTGCCATTGCCAACCTCGTCGTTTACCCAAGAAGAGCGCCATCAGTAAAGACAACAATTTCTTTTCAACTCTCTCAGTTGAGGATGCTTCAGACACCAATGACGGCGATTTCACAGGGGATGGCTCTGAATCTAGCTCAGAGTCATCTTCATCAGACTCTAACAGTAATGTTGAGGAGATATCAAACATGGAGGTGAGTTGTTTCTCGTGTTTTTCTTAACTAGTCTTACTAACTATTTAGCTTGCTGCAATTTTGCCTTCAAAAACTGTACCACAATGGGGGGGTAAAGACCCACGTCAACTCCGACAGAGAATGAAACGCAAGGCCAACCAACCTTTGCCTGCCACTGGCAACTCCCAGGCATCTAAGTGCGCTCGTGTGGAAGAAGTAGATGATGAGGATATTGGTAGCTTACAGCCATCAACGAGCTCGGCTCTTCCCCGGTTATCACAGGTAAGTTCTTTCCTATCTTTCATGTAGCTATTATAACTCAGGTCACTCCACATCATTAGCAGTCCAGCAAGCACAATCCAATTTATTACTTCTACGAGCACGTGGAGGTGAATTCCGATGGACAAGCAGGCGATATTGGCGACAAACACTACAAATGCTATTTGGGCAACCGCAAGATCCTTATCATCACGTGTGCGATGAAAAGCAGTCTGAACAGTATGCGTTACTTTTTTTAAGGCATGTCTTGCTTCTTACTAGTCTCCCAGGTTTGATCAGTCATCTCAAGACTCATTTTCCGCCAATGTTTCAACTATATCTACTCTTGAAGTCCCACAAAACCCCACCTACTGCCGATGAACTCAGAATTGCACAGGGAGAGAAGGTGCTCGATGCTACAGCTGCTGCACAATATTTGGTCCAGCTCGAGCAAGCGTCAGTGAACATTGTTGACACATTCAACAAGCAGGTCACCAAGGCTTTCGGCGAGTGGAATCAAGCCAAGTTCAAAGAGCTGCTCGCACAATGGCTTGTGGCGTGTGACCAGCCATTTGAGGAGGTGGAACGACCAGAGTTCAAGGCACTCCTAGACTACACACACGGAGGCTCTCCACTCCACATCCCTGGAAGACTGGCCATCAAGCGCCGCGTTATGAAGATGGGAGAAGATACTATTCAAGGTGTCAAGGACATGATCAAGGTAAGTCAATGTCGAGTCAAGTCGACTCAAACACTAATCAATATGACAGAATCTTGAGTCCAAAGTCAGCCTTTCTCTTGATGCATGGACTTCAAGTAATCAATTTGCTTTTCTGGCCATCGTCATGCATTATATCACGAACAACTGGAGTTTGGGTATGTCATTGTGATATCTTTTTGTGCTGGATTCTAACTGCACATTTACAGAAGAACTTTTGATAGATTTTCATGAGATCATCGGTGAACATAGTGGAGCTAATCTCGCTGAAGCGGTGTGGAATACCTTAGAGCTATATGGACTGAAAAATCGGGTGACGGCAGTTGTATGTGATAATGCCTCAAATAACGATACCCTACTTCAAGCACTTGGAGAGAAGTGTGCCGATGAAGGAATCAACTTCTCTCATAAGGACTTGCGCATCCACTGCTTACCACACATTGTCCACTTGGCTGCCATGCAGCTGCTTGAAGGTATTGGCACAATCAAGCCAGATGCAAAGTGAAATGGTGTCGCATATCAAGATTCAGTCACAGCACCACTCGATCGCGAGCATGATAACTATGCAGCTCTTCTTGACGAGGCTGATGACGATACTGACAAGCAGCCTGCCAATAATAACTTTGAGTCATTGCAGCAGGTGCTCTCTGCCGTCACAAAGGTATGACTACACTGTGTTTTACATATTCTACCACTAAGACAAACATAGCTTCGAAAAATTGTCCATTCAGTCCGTTCAAGCCCACAACGACGGAAAGCGTGGCTTGCAGAAGTCACAATGTCTCTTAAGAAGGCCGACAATGCAACGAGTCAAGTTGCTCTCATGCTTATCTTGGACGTCAAGACTTGTTGGTCATCCACACATCAGATGCTCCATTGGGCACTTGATTTTCATCAAGCTATTGACGACTTCATTGCAAAGACTCGAGACCTCAGGCCATATGAACTCTCTGATGCTGATTGGGCAGGGATTGAGCTAGTCACACAATGGTTAAAGGCCTTTCGCTCCACTACTACTCAAATGTCTACAACAAAGTGCCCTATGTTATCTTCTGCACATGCAATCTTCCGTGGACTTCAGGAGTCACTTCGAGATGACTTGGCAGTGCTTCCAGATTCAGCACCACAGAAGCTGCAGTCTGCACTGACAAGTGCTCATTGCAAGCTCAATGATTATTACTTCAAGGTTGACAAGTCACCTTTCTACGTCTGGGCTTCTAGTATGTAATTTCTCATTGCAAGTTGGTTCTGCTAGCTAATTATCTGTGTATTCTGAAGTTCTTGACCCCCACATCTCGTACTATGGACTCCACAGCGACTGCGAGGATGATATCACTGCACAGATGCATATTGAGAGGCAGAAGAACAATCTACATGCTCTATACAAGAAGGAGTATGCTACAGCAGTGGCACAGATGGTCCCTTCATCATCTCCTACTGTCGCAGGCCCTTCAGAGAATGCAGGGCAGTCTCCAACGAAGTTCAACTTCACAGCAAGGTACAAGAAGCGTTCAAACACTTCGATAGATGAATTCGAGCAATACTTGAAGCTCCCACAGGAAGATTTCGACACTTAAGACCCCATTCTGTGGTGGGCAAGTCACCATGCACAATTTCCAAATCTTTCTCGTCTCGTGCGGGATATTCTTTCAATCCCTGGTGGGTGCCATTTACTCTATTTGAACCATTCATATCTAATTATTGCCTTTGCACTGTTTGCAGGGTCTGCTGTGGCTGTTGAACGGATTTTTTCTGGGGGTCGAGACACAGTCTCTATGCGGTGCGCAAGCCTCAAGCCCGAGACCATTAGGACGCTAATGCTGGTGAAGGCGAAGCTTCGTTTGGCTCGTGCTGTGGTCAAAGAGCTCAATTAATGCACCATATGTACCGTATGCTACCATATGCAGCCATAAACTACCCCATACCGTACCATCAGTATAACATTTTGCAACCATAATAGACAGTTGTTTTTCAACTCCATACGGTGGCACACCATATACGGTACGGCCGTACGCCATATACAGTACAGTGAACAGCCCTAGGCCCAAGGTTGCACATTGGCAAAGTATGGGATGTTGTTGGCCCAAATATCAAGCATCAGGAGCTTGAGCATGTTGCAGACCGCATGAGCAACTGTCTTCCTGCCCATTCCATAATGAAGATGGGATGTGGAAATATACAATTGTTCCCCAGTCAGGGGAGTCGGAGTCCAATGACAAACATCGACCGTCCTCAATTGATCCTCCTACAATGCATTGTGCATTGCTGGAAGCAACGCCAGTGAGATCCTCTGGGTTCAAAATACCTGAGACAGCAAGATGCCATTGATATCAGGCTTCAGTGATGCAATGCGACCGCTGCAGCAGAAGCAGGAGACAACAATCATGTATCACCGCTCGTGACAGGTTATGCCCATTGACATTGTGCTACCCGAGTTCAGGCCCTTCTGCGTTCAAATGGAGCGTCGTCGACAGGTCCTCCATTGGAACAATACATAGGACAGATACACAGGCCTTTGCAGATGAAAAGATAGACCTATCATCAAGGTCAACATTCGAGATCATAAACTAGTGGGGTGACACCAGTGAGCCTCGGGCATGACCACCAGAAATTTGTCCATACAATCTATAGATCAACTGAGAAGACAAGCAACAAACCGTTGATGACGTGTTCGCAGTTCCATCAAATTCGCCGCGACAAGCTGCGACCAGCAAAAGTTCTTCGATTGACAGGCCAAAACCAATGGCATAATGAGACAGTCACTTCGCCGAGCATAAATTCTCGTGCATTACGTTCCCTTCAGACAGCATGAGTTACCACAGGAAGAAGGTAAGCTAGACTCAGCAGCAAACCTCTGCAAGGATGGGTTACATTAGGGTATGACACGGGTGATGTTTGCCCAGGTACCCACCCGGGCAACACCCGCAGGTGAAGCATGGGTCGGGTGGTACGGGTCACAGGTACCTGTGAGTGGTTCACCCATGTGGGTACAGGTACAAGGACCTTCAAAACTTGGGTACCCATGGGTAGGAGACTCAAAAAGCATGGCAGTGCTACGTTGACTAGTAGATCCATCAATATCGATTATCGATGGATTATCTTTCCAAAATTCTACGCGACGTCAACCAGTGTCTCATATTCATTATGCACGGTGCTTACCATAGACTCCACATAGCATGAATGGCATCGCTCATAACTCGCGAGACTTGTAACTGTCGCAAGTTGCAACCCATTGGCAACCCCCATGTTGGGCGCCTCTTCCAACAGACTCAGCACACCAACGAGTGATGTATTCGAGCTTGATGCCTCTCCGGCCAAGAACACGTGCAGTCATAAGCGCACAGTGGTATCTCTGCCTGCTGTGTTAGAGTCTCCCACTATAAAACGTTGAGTGAAGGCCGACGACACAGATCTTGATATCTGGGACAAAAATTATGACGACATTATATGTATGTATTTCTCTCCCTTCATAGGGAAAAACCCAGACTGGCATGTGAACAACCGTGTGGAAGCCAAGTGGATCGCACAGCAACGCTGGAATGAGTCCTACGAAGCACTGCCCTCTTTGCCAATTCCTTCAACTACGACACGACATGTTCCAGTGAGCACTATATTTTCTTATCGTGTATTCTATTAACAACAATTTTCTCGCAGCTCAAGCGCACATCTAGTAAATGGGCTATCCAGAGTGACAAAGAAGACGAGGCCGACATTTCCATCCCTCCTGACTCTATGGATGGATATCTCAACAGCCCCCGCATTTCTAAAGTCAAGTTACACACTGCAGGTGGTGTTCTTCAGTACTGGGAAAATGCCTGTACCACCCAACCACGATTCGCACAAATGGCACTCAATTTTTTGTTGGCTCCAGGTATTTTTCTTGCTTGTCAATTGATGATGACATCTAATGGAGATCAATAGCCTCCTTGGTCGATGCTGAGCGGGCATTTTCAGGCGGCCGTCTGCAGGTCAACCATCTCCAGCATGGCATTAATTCGCAAACCTTCAAAGCTCAAGTTGCTGTCGGATCATGGTACAACACTCCTCTCATGAATGATCTTAGTGCTGTCACATCAATTATGCACACGAAGATGGTAAAGGGCAAAGGCAAGGCCTTAGGGAAGGGAAAAAGCAATGATAATGTTATTGACTGATCTTCATACATACTTTGTTTTGATGCTCAGTGCATATGTACAATTTTCGTGAAATCTGTCCACTCACCCATGGGTGACCCGTACCACCTGCAGGTCTACCCACGGGTGCACCCATACCCATAATGCTCTGACCCAGGTGGGTACGGGTAGCCCTCTGGAAGTTCTGCTACCCGTGGGTTGGGTGCGGGTATGACCCGGGTCGACCCATGCCCTAGGTTACATCTCCAGACTCCAATGCAGCAGAGTGGTGAGACTCAGAGTTCCTTTGTCATCAGATGTAGCTCTTCCGCTCCCTGCCAATGATCGGGTAGACCATAGAAGCACACAACTGCGAATGAACCAACCCATTCACTCACGAATCGAACTAACACATTCTCGATCTTATCACTAGCCAGCAATCTGTCTTGTGGCATGGTTTCCTGTTGCTCCCGACAGGTCCGCAATTCCGAACTGCAGGAAACCTGACCCCGCAATCTCATCTCAAGGGCTACAATTCCACCGTCGCAGGATGCATTTGGAGAGTCCATTTTACCAATCCGACAAACATTACAACCCTTGTCCTCTCAAGACTTAAACTGACCATGTTGTTCTAGCAACATCAAATATGTGGATTGCAATGGCACATCACATGTGAGGCTGGAGATGACATCAAACTAGTATTGGTAGGCTAGTAGTGACACATTGGCTAATATCGAGAATGACAGGAGGACGATGACTTTGCTCCCCGACTCAGTCATATCTGAAGGAATGCTAGTACTAAAGTGGGTGTCACTTCATAGCAATGCAACAACCTAAACACAGCGCTGGAGGACTACTTTGCGGGCAAGGCTTCAGAGATGGAAAATGGAAAATGAACAAGATATGTGTGCTTTCTGGATCCCTCACTACTTATATTGCTTATCCTGATGTGTGTCGCTACTAGCTTGCACCTTGTGATCTGGTGTCGGCTTTTGCATTATAGTGAAATCACAGGCATTCTCTTGTACCATGCTCAGAATCACTGATCTGAGATCTAGGACATAACTGTGTCACTTTCTCGAGCCAGCCGCAATTTCCAGAAAAGGAAAAAAGTTTTAAAAAAAGCCCCAACTAATGGCAAAGAATTTTACTCGCCTTTATGTACAACGTTTGTTGGGTCTTCAGCGAGGACAAATTTATTAGTCCTAAGGTGATTCTTAACTCATGCAAAGCAAACTTCATTCCACTGATTCATTTCGCGCACATGGCCCATTTTACCACTATAGTTTGCTGATTGGCCACTGGCGATCAAAAAATGGTGCATTGTGCGCCTGTCTTATTGTACTGTATGTGACATGACCTATAGCGTTAATTCCCGTTATTGTTTCCAGAGTCCAGACCACCGACCCCATGGCAACGGTTCTTCCACATGATGACACTGACTACATATATGTACTCGAGGACTGCCTTTCTACCTACATTGATTTCATCCAGGACTTAAGAGGGAGCCTGAGTCACCAAATGACCATAGGGACATCATGCATTTCCGGTGATTGCACCTGCCAACTCGGCCACGTAACAATTACAGTGTCCTGCACTCCAGAGTCCTGACAACCAGAGACAAAAGAACGGGCGCATGTCACAGTTGCTTCATTAATTGCCTGTCTGTCATGGCTTCATTTTCTTTCAGGGCCAATCCCGATTCGTTCCAGTCATTTAATTGTGAACCGCTTTGCCAACGATCTTCGTATGCTACTCATCGATTCCAAGGGAACCCTATGGAAAGCCGGAGCCCGGAGCTACCAAACAATAAGAGTCTGTTCGGGATCATGATTTTGCCCAACTTCAAGAAATTCAGAAAATAAAAAATAATGTTAAGTAAGCATGCCGGTGTGCTGTGTGCCCCAGTCACAGTGTGACATCTTCTTATCAATACAATCATGCCCTCAACACAAAACTCATCAGCACGATACTCTTTCCGGTTCCACCCAACTATGACTAAAGGAAAAGGTAAAAAGAAAGCAGCCACTGACAGTCAGGAAACTGTCACAGCAGCAAAAGACCGCTGCATATGGTCTCTGGATGATGAGAGGAAGCTCATGGAATACACTGTACAACACCACACCAAAGGTGGCGATGGTATGAATTTCACCAAATCGTTCTGGGTTGGTGCCACTGCAGAGATGGCAACACGCCCATGCCCCAAAGGCGCTCCCAAGACACCCAAAGCCTGCCAATCCAAATGGACTCGGGTAAGTACTATTGTTGTATTGATAGATGTGCCATTACTGATATAATTTAATGTATCTCTAGATCAAAAGATGTATCCGGTGGTGGACAAAATCGCTAGCCATGCCTCGGGGCTATCGTTCCACCCGGAATTAGGAGCCGACATCAGCGAAGAATCAGAGACTATGTGGGCGGACTTTATCAAGGTATTTTTTCGTCTATTTCCCCTGCTCTACCTTACTAATTATTCATGCAGCATAACCCCTCAGCGAAGCCTTTAAGAAACAATGGCTGGTCGCATTACGAGGCACTGCGAGGGATCATTCCAACACACACGAGCAGCTGGGTTGGGTTCCATGCCAGCATGAGCCTCACCACAAACATGTCGACTCCTACAGCAACTGGTAGCGACATAACTCAAACTACTACCACCGCCCCTGCCGATATCATGTTGTCGCTGGAGAACACGCTCCATCAGGTCGAGTTCCACAATCTCGATCTTGATGATGACGACATGTGCACCATCCCACCTGTCTCCGCACCTATCCTACCTGTCACACCAAGAGGCTTCAATGCAGCAATGCAGCCTTTTGTTGCCCCCTCAATTTCCACACCTGGTTCATCAACCGCAGTGAAGCACAAAGCCAATGGGGACGATAGCGAACAATATGGGTCCCGCCCTCCACACTCTTCAAAAGCAAAGAGTGCATCAGGGTCGTCGAAATCACAACGTCTCACGCTGCCGCTCGCTTTGGAAGGGTTGGGGGATAAGATGGTTGGCGGTATAGCTTCCACGTCATCCGCACTTCAGGACATCATCACAGCCCACATCATGGAGCCCGTTCCATCCCGCAAGCAGCGCGCCATGCTTCGAGTCCAAGAGGAGAAGGACTTGAACGATTATGACGCTGTGGCAATGATCAGGCTGTTTCAAGCTGACATCACTATCACTGACGCGTATAATAGCATTACACAAGATGGTATCAGGAAGATCTTTTTAGCACAGCACCTGCAGGAGGCAAGGAGAGTGCACGCGAACAAACAGCAACTTTTATAATACCTTTACATTACATTTGCGCGCAATACAATACTTGAAGTTGGCAGCAAACATACATCATGATTGGGCAGCAAAGACAAAGATACATTGTACATAGAACTAGATACCTACAGCAAAAAAATGACAATACTATTCGGTTTGCACCAGGTGGCACAGGTGCTCCTCTGCGCCACCTTTCTGCAAGGTAGTCATCCCACATCGACTGAGCAATATCATCACGAACATCGTGTGCACAAATGCGTGCTGCTTCAGTGGGAGGTCCATCGGCGAGTGTGCCACTATCATAATTACCACTCCACTCATCCACCTCCACATCACGATAGTTGAGTAATTCATCTGGGTCGTGGATGCAGATGACGTTGTGTACGAGACACAACACCAGAGGGATGCGGGCCTGTATGTCAGAATTGTACTCTGGAGGGAGCCAAAGTATACGAAAGCATTTTTTGAGGACACCAAAGATACGCTCGATGACATTGCGGAGCTGCGTGTGGCGTAGGTTGTATAATTCCTGGGCATTGCAAGGCCTGCAAAGATTGTAAGTACTGCGCCAGGGTGATAAGTCAACTCACTGCAATATACACTTGATTTGCACGGCCCCATTCAGCAAGGTGGTAGCAGACACCACAATAAGGCACAAGTAATTTGTCGCATGCACCAAATCCAGCATCCACCAGGTAAACCTTGCCTGGAGGGATTGTAAAATCAGTGAGATGTGCCACGTTGTAGACACGAGCATCCACTGCGGACCCTTGAAAGCCGCTCAACATGTACGTGAAATACATGTCGAAGTCGCACGCAGCAAGGCAATTTTGAGTTAAATTGCCTTTGCGGTCACAAGCGGCATCACGATCAGCAGCTGAGGGGTGGCAATTGATGTGCATGCCATCAATAGCGCCAATAATGTTTGCGAAGTATGGGTATAGTTTCATCATCTCAGCAATTTGAGGGGGTACTGGAGTGTCTGCATCGGGGAACCAGACATAAGTGGAATAGATTGGGCGGGAGGAGAATGCGATGAGAATGTGTTTGAAGTATCTGAAAGGAATAAAATGAGTATGAATAGCTAGGGGTAAGAGTGGAGGGATGCACTTTGATATAGTATCATTTGAGCGCTGGAAACGCTCAGCAAGGTGGCGTACAGAAATGCCTGTAACACAGGCGTATAGGAAGATCGCTAGTTGCTCTTCTATGGTTACATGCTTTGAGTCGTTGATGCCATCATTGCAAAGTAATTGGAGTAGGACGATGAATACATGGCGATGCACGCCAAGCTCACATCGAATCCGCTCCAGATGGCCATTCAGCAGTTCATTGACCCAGCCAACCCCAGTGAGGATTGATGTGTGATAGGGTTGTTTGTCGTAGTAGGTAGTGGTGTATGCGTTCACAGCGACCTCCGCAATGTTGATAACTTCAGAAGCCGACAAGACCACACACTGAAAAAACTGAATGATGGCTTGGAGAAAATTTAAGTCAGATTGCTCTGCATCTTCTACACTCTCCTCCAAGTCCTCACTAGACTCATCTCCCTCATCTCCTTGGTCCTCCTCATCCCTCTCATGATCCCTCGAGCCTGATATCATCAAATCCTCGTCATTGACCTTGTCACGGTATAGCAAGAGGTGGGGAAGCATGGCCGTGGTGTGCATATACTACACGCACATATCGATAACAACTAATCAGCGTGACATCAGTTTCAAGCTCCGATCAGGGCATGCTTACTTAACATTGTTTTTTATTTTCTGAATTTCTCGAAGTTGGGCGAAATCGTGATCCCGAACAGACTCTAAGAATGCAAAGTACCCGCATGCGATAAATGATGAATGAATTTGATTGGCTGACAACTTTTCAGCTTATATAATCATGCGCCCTGGTCTTTTTGTCTCGTTCCCCGGATTAATATTATTCTGGTGCAAGGTCGTACACCAGCGAGTCGCGTTGATATGGCTTTCATTGCTCACGGCACCAGGCCTATCGTGTTTCATGGACAATAGTGTGTTCTTTCCACCAACTTCATATCCGCGGGTGAATCTATGTTCGGCGAGAATCATTAGATGCCGCGCTAATTGTCAGTATCCCAATTCCTTCGAAATTGCCGGTGACCATGCCTGGTGGAAGCAGATAAATACACGAGAGCCGAGAGGAGGATTCTCTACCAATACTTGCGACTCCCCTTTAACGATATCAGAGCTTCCTGAGCTCTACAAATATCGTCAACTTCGAGTTATTCCTCTACTCTTCCTGCAATAAACCATGGACTCGTTCTTCACGCTTGCAGCCTTCTCCTCGGCGCCCATCTCTTCCGAAGAGACGCAAGCACAAGTACCAGTTGACCAGGAGCACTGTGGCAATGCCAACTGCTACTGCGTCATCGCATGATTAGCATTACGCCGGTATGTTTTTTCTCCCTTCCTTGCTGCCCACAACTGAGTCTGTCGTTGAAGCATCTCTTTGATCACTACAGCTCATCTCTCGCAACTGTGTCATCACTGTACATCATCATTCTCCTTCCTGCCTGGCCATCCAACCACTCTTCGTTCGCGACTTCTACCTCACTTCATCACAGTTGACGGATATTATGTATTGCGTTATTTATGGTTTTAGTGGACAGTGGTACTTACATCCGGTATGCCAAGGCTGCTGGGGGTCATAACATTTTGTACATTCGCACTGCATCGACTCAGCTACACTTTCCTTAACTTTCTACTGTACGTACTCAGACTGTGACCTCCACCAAACATCAAATATGTGCATCTTGAAACTTGAAGTGTGATCTAAGTCGTAGCTATAAGCGTGCAGGCAGTGAATCACGGTGAATTTCTTGACGCTAATATCTTCTCGAGCTCATTGATACCATCCAGCTCTTAGTGGTAGCAGACATCAACGCTGAAAACAATTTGCACGGTGATACGAGGTTGAGGCCAGAGGCTCTATAGAGCTGCGTGCATTAAGAGATTCAAAACAACAATTTCAAACCATTAACAAGACATTGCAATGTAGGGGCAAGAGAAGGAGGTGGACCAAGAAAATGGAATACAACATGAATGCGTTGCAAAAAGGGCTACTCAATTCTAAAAGTTCGTGTTCGCCTGGGAGCCGAGCGCTAACCGTCGCCAAACTTGTCCTAAACGGGATTCGTCACTGACCCTTACGGCGCGCAGCACCAACACTCGGTGTAGTGAATTATCTACAAGCAGTCTTAAAGTACATCCTAAACCTAGGGACTGTGAATGGAGTCCGGCTACAAGGGAGAGGAGATGGTCCAGGTCATGCTGTACGTGTATTTCCATATCGTCGAAGGCTGGTAGACGCAGCTGGTGTGATTTAATGAAGTCTTGACGATACTAAGTACCTGGTAACTTTGTCCGCCGTTGAACAAGCGACAAGCACAGCCATCCAGACGCTGCATTCAAACCGCGCCTTTGCCGATGACGACGACGACGACGACGTGCCCTGACATGCCATGAACCAGTATGTCCAATTCTGATCACAATTTATGTTCAATTTACTTGATACTGTTCAGTGGGAGCATTTGAAAAGTCAATTGATACTGAGTCATCTCCGTCCTAGGCCTCAAGGCCTCCGAGATCCTCGATTCAGGTGGCTCATGCCCATCGACCCCTTCATCCTCCGAGTTGATGCCTTTTACATGTACGAGGAGTCCACGTTTAGGCCTCATCTTCATTTGGTCTTGTTGCTCAGTGCATCGACAAACTGACTGGTTCACGACCCTTCCTCAGTCCCTTCCACTTAGCTCATCCTTTCTCACCTCATCTGCGTTGCTTGTTTCTTTGTCTCAACATTGACAGCTTGGAGGGCCAGACTTGAAGATGGGCTACTTGATCATACGATCTTGCTATCTGTTCACTGATGTTCAATTTCTATCTAAAGTCACCAGTGCGAAAATCCCCAAGTCTGTCCGCACCCCGCAGGCACATCCATGCCCATCAAAGTCGGCTCGAAAAGCCACTCACAATCAGCCGTCCGAAATCCATCGTCTGACATATGAATCACGGATCGATACCGTGAAACATCCATTCACCCTATAAAAGAGATCCGGCAATTCCTGTTGTGAGCGCTTCAGCTTGACGATTGGAATCAGAACGAGGGCTTCAAGCGCCACCTTGACTCAGGAAGAGAAAGAGACCGATGAGCACATGATCCTTGTCGTCGGAAGCTCGCCCGCAGCGCCAATAAGGTCCATGAACATCTGACCCTAACTGCCCCAAACACGCATTCAATGCACGCCCTCCCAGAACCCACTCGCCACCTTATTTCAATCTGTATCATCTATCATATGACTCACCCCACAACAATCAAACCATGTGCCTTGAGCACGCTGCCCTTGATCGTTATTGTCATACGCTCCGGTGGCACGCCCCTAACTTGTTATACCACATCTTTGAACATGCTTAGTGGGAAGGATCGATGGAGGACATCGATGGTTTTGCCTCCGTGTTCGACGTGCTCTGCGAGTGGGGGCATGATACCCGTCTTGATAATTGCGAGTTCAGATAAATTTCACTTCCTACCCGAAACCACCATCTTCGCCAAAATCGTTCATGCACTCAAAATTCCCTTCGTGTTCACACTGTTCACGTTATTATCATATCTTGGTCGCTTACTTGCTTACCCTCTTCTCAGACACCCTCCAACACATGTTTCAAGTAACAGCCGAATTCGAAATGGCCAAGACAGGATGCAACTGACTCAAATGTGGTCTGTAGACTGGACAAGTGGCGTATTTCTCCAAGTGGCAGAGGACATACCGCTACGCTTATAGTACCCCGGACCCTGGAGGCAGCCACATATACTTGTTGCAAAAGTGAGTATCTATGAAGACATGGTACGCGTGGCTGGTGCTGATTTTGCATTTGGTAAGGACGTTCAAGGCTGGGGCAAAGGATCTGAGACGCAGAGTCGCTCATCTCTTTACGTTCAATGATGACGAAAATTCCGCGATAGCGTACGTCTTAGTTTCTGCCAGTATTATGAACGTATTGACAAATATGCTGAAAGCTGGGACGACTTTTCTAATCATACCGCGGAATCGAAGAGAGATATAGATTTCATCAACCGTGGGTCGCTTGAAGGCGTGCACGACACTGTTCATTTGTTGCTTGTGGGTGGAACACATTTACTCCAACTTTGACGTATGCTTACTCCAGCGATGAGTTAGGGTGGGAACGGACAAATGGTTAGTTGTAAATGCTTGCGGGCGAGTGATGTTTGTTAATAAATATTAACCAAATTTGCAGAGTTACCCAGACTATGTGAGCAATTCCTTCTGACCCTCTGCAATGATTTTGGCGCTCATTTTCACACAGACTGGTTTCGATCCTATATTTTTCCGTGCGTGAACAGGGGCAGATTACCGTATGCATTACTTACGTGGTTTCCTTCAGTTCACCATGCGAATGTGGACAGATTATGTATGTATGATTTCGTTTAAGGGTGTTGTCCAGTTACTGAATCCCCCAAGTGGCTCTGTGGGAGTGGTGCTACACCGAATACTGGATGGAAAGCGGATATGAACATGATGGAGAACAATACCCTTGGACACAGGTATGGGTTGGATGATGTTCTCGCACAGATACTCAATAGTTGTCTTCTAGGCACGTGGCACATACGCACAAGTCTACGACGAACAACTCCTTCCCGACGGGCCACTCCAACCATTCCGAACGGAACAAGGAGACTACTGGACCTCTTCTCAGGCCCGATTTTTGCATGAACAAGGCTACCCAAAGTGTTTTAGCAATCTCTTATCTATTGGATGACATGAGTTTGCTTCGAACAGATTATTCGTTCCCCGAGTTTGAAGGAATTAAGGTCGATCAAGCTGCCATGTCATCCCAAGAGCGTGCCTCGGCGCGCAAGAGGGTCCAAGCCTACTACGATTTTGATCCACAAACCAAGGCGAAACAGGTGGCGTCGCACGCTTGGAAGCACTTACCTGTTCCAAACAAGGAAGATCCTGCCGTGCCGAGTGATCATACCGTTATTCCTCAATACCGCACATTTGTTGTGCTGCATGATGATAGCCCATACCAGTCTGCACGTGAAGGGTTGAAGCCAGTCCTGTTATGAGCCAAATTCACTAGCGCTTTCAACTAACATCACTCCTTCCTGGCACGTTCCCCTTACATAATGCACGAAGAACACACACTTGAGGGTTGAATGAATTTGTGAAAGACTCTAGAGTAGACGATAGCACGATAGAGGATGCGAAACATGAACAGTATGACTCGGAGGGTGATCCTACAATTAATGGGTGCTACACTGGGATGAAAGAATACAAGGGTATAGTGAAGGTGCACTGACAGATGAAAGCAATACGACATAAAAGAACTACACACCGATGTGAATAAAAACCATCCTCTGCTCGAGCGGCACTTTCGTCTTCACGGCGTGCGTAGCACGGTTGAGTGCCCACGCAGCCTTCGTACAGTCCATAGCACCACCATCCTTCAAATCCTCGAACATATTCTCATAGAAAGCTTTGACGATGTGATTTGCGACAGCATCATCGACCTCCCACAGCGTGCCAACGACGCTCTTGAATCCCGAAAACTGCAGACCAGCTGCGAGGTGAATGATTTCGTCAGGCGTCTCCTCATCGCCGACGGCAGTATGACACGCGGATAAGAACGCGAATTCGGCGTGCGGAATATCCTTGTCCATGATATCGAGCAGCGTCAGATGTTCGTCTCTCATGACAAAATGTGAATTGTAAGGCTGGGAAGGGTCCTGCTTGCCATGACACGCCAGGTGCACCCAGGTATTCCCTTGCAAACCCTTGAGTGCACCTGCTCGTGTGGCTGCGTCGCCAGAAATAGTGGTACAGTTGGCCGTCGCAGGGACGAGCTCATGGACAAGCTCGAGCTCGCTGTCGACAGCCAAGAGCGCCTTGCCTTTCCCTCCACCCGGTTGACCTTGTCCGATCGCCACGAAGGACGGAGGCACACGCTTCTTCATCAACTGTCTAGATCTGGTCAGAGCCGAAAGTGTTGGTGTGTAAGAACAGATATAGAGATCCTCCAGACATGGCTCCTTCCCAGAGCGATCTGCCTTCGTTTGAAAGGGGTTGGCCGCGTGGAGAGGAATAGACGTGAAAGCTGCAGTTGGACACAGCCAGATTCGAGAGCGGCGCTTTAGTTTCAGGACGTGCTCGAGTACATTGACGATGGGTAGCATGATCTCATCCCATATTATCCGCGAGAGTACTATTAGATCCGACCTCAACTCCGTTGGGTTCATCCAAGATGCGTGTCGTATTGCCCTGGCGAAGCGATCCTTGAGAATCTTCAGATCTGCGAGAGCGACAGACGGCAAGGGAACATGATGAGGGTCTCCTGACGTCGGGACGATGATGGCGCTGCACGAGTATTGACTCGCAATCAGGATGATGACCGGGCCCTGGCGCGCTGCCGCTTGCAGATCTTCGTACAAAGGTGGGAGCAGGAACTGCGAGAACGCCCGAAGATCACGTATCTCAGCTACGGCAGCTTCCCATTGCATTGCAAGTCTCCTATACTCTGTTGCTGCCCGATCAGCAGTAGCTCTGTCGGTGATGGTTGTAGAACTCTGGGCGGCATCGGAAACGAGCTTGCTCAGCTCCAAATAATTATGGGCCAGTTTCGGATTTGCTGACACGAGGTCTTCAACCGGAGTCCTGAGTCGAGATGCCAGTGACCATTGTTGGCCACGACCCTGCTCTGCAAGTTCAACTGCATGTCGTAGTTTGTCATGGCGGATGGCACATGATGCTGCATCTACGGGGAGTGTTCTGGCGTAATGGAAGGAAGAGGCAGCTTCGCGCCGTGAAGTTGCCGATGATCGTGTTGCCAAATGAGCATCCAGAAGCTCAAAAAATGTCAAGTAAGCCTCCAGTGTGGATCCATGACCATGCTGCTCTGCTGCAACAGCCCAGTTATATGCCTGAACGATGCGTTCTGGGAATCCTTGAGTGGGGTGCCGCGATCCCAGTCTGAAGTTCTCTATAGCAAGCGACAAATCAGCAGGGTTGCGTAGAATCTCGTAACGAGACAAATAGGCCTCCTGTAACCGCATGTAGCTGAAATACCTGCCCGGGTGCAGTGAAGACAGAGCCGCCAATGATTCTTGACAAAGAGTAATGGCCTCCTCAACATCTTCATTCTCCTGAGTTTCTGTAAAACGAGAGCAGAGCGCCGAGCTCAAATTGCGAAGAGTTACATGGCGCTGTGGATCATAATGCCGCTTTAACCGAAGGGATTCACGATACAGAATAATGGCCTCGTTGAGATCATCGCTGACATCCAATTTGGCATATCTGGTTTTGAGCGCGAGGGCAAGGTTGCCAAGCGTGGTGTTGCGACATGGATGCCCAGGTGGGCGCAACATCAGTGCCTCGCGAAAGAGGCTGATAGCTTGTGTGATGTCATCAATGTCACCCCATTTGTAGAAACGAATGATGAAGGTGCCCCCTAGGTTGTCCAATGAGAAATCACGAGATTTGTGCCCAACAGGGCGCAAGCGCAGCGCTTCTTCGTGCAAAGAGATGGCCTCATCGAGGTCATTGGATTTGCCTTGGTGGTCGAAGCGGGACATGAGTGAGTCGGCCAAGTTGTTCAGGTAGACATCACGGTCAGCATGTCCCTCGGGGCACAGGAAAACGGCTTCACGGTGAAATTGTATAGCCTCGTCTATGTCATCAATGCTGCCACACTGTTGGAAGCGGGCTTGAACTGACTGTGCAAGCTGGTTGAGGGCTCTGGGACGGAGTAGATGGCCCAGAGGACAGAGCTCGAGGACGACTCTTCGAAGGTGAATACCTTCATCGGATGTGTCTATTGGAAGACCGTTGCATCTGCGGATCACACGATTGACACCATTTGCCCCAGCCGAGATGCTATGAAGGTAGGTGCCCTCTGGACAGAGAGGTAGTAGCTCATGATAGAGTTGGGCGGCTTCGCGGATGTCGGCAGCAGTATCTTTCTTGTTGCGGCGCCAAGTCAGGGCTTCCGTGATATTATAAAGAGATAAGGAATGATCGGGATGGCGCTGCGGACGCAATGCAAGGGCGTCGCGGAAGAGAGAAATAGTAGTATCAATGTCTTGAAGATCATTTCGGATGTAGCCTATAAGGCGGGCCCACGCGAGGTTAGTGAGAGCTGTCGCGTGGTCAGGGTGGCTGGGCGGACACTGGTCCAGAACCAACTGAAAATGCCGCACAGCATGCTTCAGGTGAGAGACCCTATTGCGTGTCGCGTATTTGGCAAATCGTGCGTGGCCCGCATCTGTCTCTCGAGCAATCTCGCAGTCTACGAGGGACTGCAGTTGGCATTCTGTCAGCAAAAGCTGACAGGACAGATACCAGCGACACTCACATCAGACAGTGCGCCGTTTTTATTGTCGCAAGTATGTACAACAGCAACCTTCAGTGTGAGGGAAGGGTGGACACCGCGGACAGACGGGAAGGACAGATCTACGAGATGTTCATATATGTCTATGAATGAGGAGCAAGTCACTCACCAAATGATTCATCTCCATGATCGAGTAGCTCATCCCACGACATTTTGAGTTTCCCAATAACCTCTCCATTGCCTAGCAGTCGATCGGCCTCATAGGACGCCCTGATCTCCATTGAGAATGCAGGTGACCCCGACGATGATCTATAAACCAAAGATCAGTTCTTGAATCGTGCCCGAAGTTACCAAGGACTTTACAGGGTCACATCATTGCCCCACGCTACTGATTTTTCGGATGATAGGACCTTGATGGCTGATTTCCAGCGTCTCTTCGAGTCGACAACGATGGATACGTAAATGCCCGCGGGTATGCGCTGAGAAGGGACTCGAAGATTCTTTCCGCTGATGACTGTAGATAGAGTGTGAGCAAATACCAAGGTAGTATGGAGTGACCTACTTTCGAGTCTGATATATTGGCTTGCAAAGCTACTACGCGTGATGGTGGGACGAAACAAACGACGAACGACACGCAGCATCGGAATTTGAGAATGAGTGGTAGGGGAAGGCGGAGGGTGGACGGACAGAGTGGGACTATGGATAGAGTTCGGCTGAGAGGGAGAGAAGAAGAGGAGGAAAGAGGTTGAGTCATGCTGCACGTGTATTTCCATATTGTCGAAGGCTGTTCGGCACGATAGACGCTGCACCAAGCACTGGGAGTGGAGATCGCCAACCAGGATTACTAGTGAAAGAATCTGTGCTAAAGAACTTCTACTAGACCATGTCATGGTCAGTCTTCAGTGAAAGTGGCCGCCAGGGTTGAAGGGGACAGTGTCTTGCTGCTCCTAGACTTGTTGTACTACTCAGTTAGTAGACAAGAATCGAATGTGTAATGGTAAGTACAAACAATATTTAAACCACTGAAGACCGCCGCAGCGGGAGACTCTTATGTAGAGCCAATAAATATTTGAGATGAACCGACGTACACAAGTTGTGGTGTCTCGCAAACAACGACCAAGCTTCCAAACAGCTTAAAATCCTGATAGGCTTGCAGACAAGTGGATTCTGGAAGGACTTGAACGTTGAACATACTATGCAAAGGAGTTTCGCCTCGAACATGGTGGGACGTGCAATGTATCTGCGTTTGTCTTAGAGGTTCGTGCATTCGACGTTTACAATCTGCAAAAGCGCTATTCAAAATACTAAATTTTAAAACTTAAAGTGATCACCTTTGTCCTCATTTCGGGGCCCTGCAACAAATATTTATTTTCACTGCCATGTTAAGGTTGCGTTCTCCATGTTCTGATAGATTACTCCAATTCACATCCATGAAATGAATTCCACGTTTTGTTCCTCGAAGTTGCAGCACAGCAAGTGCTTCATAGTGCTTCATGCATGAGCGCTTTGAGGCGCTGACGACTTGAACATGATCAGGTTTGGTAAAATTTCATCGAGCTCCATCCTTCCCTTGTGTGACACCCTACCATAGCTTACCGCAGGCCAGTTCACTCGCATTCTCAACATACTGTAGAAATGGGTTTTACGATTCGCACCTTGCTCAGCCTGTATATTTTTTGTCGCCTTGTCTTTACTCCACTGCTTTACTACAGGTCATTTCAAGTTCGGCGATCAGATATCCATCACTCATTTTCCCCTGTGGGTACTCCCGTGATCTCAGGGTATCGTCTGTGACTGACATTCATATGCAGGTCCATCCCTACATGAAGGTGGCATTGAGTATCTTAACTTGCGTGTCCAAGGTAGGCTTCTTTCTCAATCAATCTCGTCCCAGGTTGATGAAGTTTCATTTGCAGATGATTCTCAATCAGGCAGACCGTGATGTCCCTGTTTCACGTCTGCTTGTGAAGGTCTCGCAAGTCTATGCTTTCATAGGGAAGACGAGCATTGGCAAAGATTCAATCTATGCTAGCCTAGCTATATATGGAAAGTAGCGCGACAGACACTGGAGTGCCCAGATCTCACCATCCATTACTCTGAGACAAAGAGTGCCTGTGAGTCGATTCCACTCTTTTGTCTCCTTCGTCTCAACATTGTCTCTTTGCACAGGGAAAAGCACGTTGTCAGTGAAATAGATGGCACGATTCAGAGCTACGCCGCAGTGAGGTTCTCGATGGTCTCATACAACAATCTCGAGGTCAAGTGGCTCGTGAGGCTGTGACCATCCTTCACCGTGCCGGTAAGAGCTGACCTCAGATTCATTTCGAACCTACGCTGATGTCAATGATGAAGGCCACATTATATATGTTACATCTACCGCATTCTCACCAAATGGAGATCGTATCGTTTTAGATATGACAAAACAGTCCGGGTCTGGGATGCGAAGACTGACGAGGCATTAGGATCCCCTCTCCAAGGCCACGCTAGTTCTGTTTGCTCTGTCGCTATCTTACCGGATGGGAGATGTATCGTGTCTGGATCGGACGGCAAGACAATTTAGGTGTGGAACATGGAGACTGGCGAGGCATTGAGTGCCCCTCTCCAAGGTCACACAGGCCATGTTCTGTCAGTCATAATCTTGTCTGAGGGAAACCGCATTGTGTCTGGTTTATCTGACCAGACGATCCGAGTGTGAGATGCGAAGACTGACATGGCATTATAATTTACTCTCCAAGACCACACTGCCTGGTTTTCGTCTGTCGCGATCTCGCCGGGTGGAATCGCATATAGTCTCTGGTTCAGAGGACAAGATGATTCAGGTATGGGATGTCGATACTATTATGGGCAAGAGCATCGGTTACTGCCCTTCAAAGCCACACTGGCTCCGTTGCAATCTCGTTCTATGGAAAATGCATTGTGTCTGGTTCAAATGATCAGACAGTTCGGTGTGGGATATAGGGACTGGTCAGCCATTGGGTGCGCCTCTCCAGGGCCACACCGGCTCCGTTCAGTCGGCCGCAATCTCATCGGATGAACATCGCATTGTGTCGTACTTGTCCCTGTTGAATTTTGGAGCTTCACACAAGTTCGATAGACGCGCAGACTCAGACACACAATCGGTAATGTACCTGACATTTCAATTTGCCTTATATCCCCTTGAACAGTACGCCACTTGTAACCGGTTCTGCACAGTAGTTGCCCCGTGTACAATGTGCCGTGAATCAACACGATGATATTTGATGCGAAACAAGTTTGGCTCAGAATCCCTGCGTACATCACATGGTGAGTTTGACAACATGAAATTCGATGTGAAATCAGGCTTACGCGCCCAAGTACTGCTGATTTGCCTGGGTCTGGTTCTGGAGACTCCTCCTGCGTGCATTGTATGGTGAGTTGGACATGATGCGATTCGGTATGAAGCAAAACTTACGCGCCCGACCACTGCTGGTTTGCCTGGGTCTGGTTCTAGAGACTCCTCCTGCGTGCATTGTATGGTGAGTT
>MU179311.1:146192-168611 GCA_016767475.1 Suillus weaverae
AAAGAATCTTCGAGTCCCTTCTCAGCGCATACCCGCGGGCATTTACGTATCCATCGTTGTCGACTCGAAGAGACGCTGGAAATCAGCCATCAAGGAAAGTCAAAACACGTGTTACATAAATCTACAAAACATTATAATGTACCCATCAGAGGGCAGAGACGACAGCTAGCTATAGACAAGCTATAGACACCACAACACCGAAATCTACAAATGACCGACGCACGGAATCACGACCAATCTAGCAGCACAACATACACACAGCATACATATTCAAACCAAGACCAAAAACCCAGCAGCCCAATCCTTTTTAAGATACACCGCCCCTACGGGCAATTCGCAAACAACCACATCACATCCCACACATCCCCAGCATCCAATTTCCACTTCGCATCCGTCCCCTTCCCCCTCGTCGACACCGTCTCGGCATTATCCAACTCGTTCAACCTCCTCAGCAGCTTCTCGTCACCGCCTACAGCGAACACGAACCCTGCCTCTCCTCCCCCTTCATTCACGGGTACGTCTAGGTCGGGCATCGAGGAGGAACGCGGGGAGTGGGCTGGTCCGCCTGGATGTAGGATCGCGCCTACAGCTGTGGAGCGGGAGATGTTGTTTGGGAGGACTAGGAAGGAATTTGAGCCTGGGATTATGCGAAGGCCGTAACGTTCGCCGAGGCTGGAATAAGAGTATATGAGGATTAGGATAATGTGGGGATGGGGAAGCGCACCTATCAAATATATGATTCTGCGCTTCAGCAGCCTGACGCCTCGCCCACTGACGATCCGAACAATCATCCGTCGGACCAGTCCAGAAACGCCACACTATAGACGCCTCGCGCTCTTCTACAAACGAACCAGGCGTTCGTTCCGTGAACTACGCCCACAACAAAATAAAATCAGCATCACCCTAACCCAAAACACCCCATAAAACACACGCACATAATTCAAAATCTCCACACAAAGACCCTTCCACGTCAAATTCAAATTCGCAACCATACTTATCCACACCCCTCCTTTCCCGTTCTGCACCGGGATCCTCGCAAAACACCCATTCTCTGCGACTATACCCACCCCAGGCGCTTTTGCAGCGACTTGCTCGAGGCTCTTGATAGGTAACCCACTGAGCAACCACACCTCATTCCGCTTATTCGCAGAGAACTTGTTCAGGAGCTCTACTGCGCCATCGGGGGGCACGAACGGCGCGAGGAGTCCTGCACGAGACATGTCGGGGCGCCACAGCGTGCCTTCGAAGTCGAGCAGGAGAATACGGCGAGGGGAGTGTTTGTAGCGTGGGAGGAGGAGCGTGGTGTTGAGCGCAGGGACGGAGTTGAGGTCTGTTTGGGTGATATGTTCGGTGTTGGCGCGAAGGCAACGCGTGAGGAAGGAGGTTACGAAGGTTTGGGCTGTTTGTGTTACCACGTGGTTGTGGAGGTCCTGTTTGGGATGCGTGTTTAATGATTGGCGTGTGAAAGGGATGAAAGGCGCGTGTTGAGGAGATGGGCGCGTGTAAGAGGTTAATGGGCGCGTGTAAGAGAAGATGAGCACGTGTTTAATGATCAGCGAGCGATTTAAAAGCACATCAGCGCCCGTGCATCAATAAAGCAAACAAAAAATATCCTCACCTCCCACCTTGACAATGCCTCCTCATCGCTCATAGTCAAAGCCTACCCCACCCCACCCAACATCAGTCACACTCTCAATCCCCTACCAATAAACAAAAAACGCACCTGACGAATAGCCTTGGCAGTCCCATGCGTATCATACGGGTTCACAGCAATACAGGACCTGAATCCGCTATAACTATACGATCCGGTGAACTTTGAAACCGGCTCAGTAAGCGGAGGTGGGTGGGAAGGGAAGGAGGGACAAACCTCGCTCAGAATTAAAGGTCTATGTCTCCCATCTTGACATTCAACAAACTCATGCGTCCTGTCATAGCCATCAGCACTCGAGTCTAAACTCCACCGCCAAAACATGACGCAAACACGACGAGAATACCACCAATTGCATACGCCCTGCGACGAACCGAAAACTCACCTCAACGCCATCCCCTCCCTCAAACTAGTGACCAGAAACGCATCCGCAATAGTCAAAAGCGCCAAATACTGACTAAACGTGACTTCTTGCGTATGGAGGAACACGACTGGCTGATAGGTAAGCGTGCTGAACGCGCGGTTGATGCGCGCTACGACGTCTGAGACGCCGCCTGCTGCCAACTCGTTGGATTCGGTTGTTTGAAGGGCTACTTGGAGAAGGAGGACCTGGTGGTTGTGTTCGTGTTCGTGTGAGTTGCATTTCAGATCAGAAGGATGGAAGGGAGGAAAAGGAGGATGAAAAGTGGAAGAAGAGCGAAACGGAAAGAAAAGGAAAAGGACGACAAAACACACCTTCCCCTGATACTCAGGCCACTTCTTCAAGAATAACTCAAACGCCTCGAGTTTATGCCTCACGCCTTGGATCTCATCCAGCTTGTCCCTCCCTACGACTATCATCATGCCTGCATAGCGTTGCCTGAGGAGTTGGACCCAATAAGAGACGTCGGGCTCGCGGCGCCGCTCGCGCAGGGCGCCCACGTCTATGCCCATGGGGAAGACGCCGACGTCTACGAAGCGGCCGTGGCCTTCGCGGGCGCCGCCTGGGATGCCGTATTCGACCTGGGCGGGGGTGAGTTTGGGCAGGGAGGGATAGAAGAGATGAAAGGAAATGAAAGGAAAGCAGAGAAGGGAAGAGAAGAGAAGAGAAGAGGGGAAGAGGGATAGATTATCACACACAAACGCCAACCATAACACCTGCACAAAAGGACGTCCAAACCTACCTGAATCCCCTTGGGCAACGCTTCGACCGCAAGAATACGAGAGACGGTTTGTCTGTGTGAATGTATGCATGCGTTAGCTCATGTGTCGTGAGTTGAGAATAAACGCGAGACGAGAAGGGGGATAGGAATGGGAGTGGATGAACGCAGGGAGTGCACAGACGACACCAGGGAAACCCAACCAACTACAATCTCGCAGCACAACTCAACCCCAAACCCCAGCTCGCGAAATCAAAACCAAAACAGACCTAAAATGCCTTGCATAACTCGCAGTTTGAAATCCTACAAGATCCGCACCAAGCATACCGCGGAGGAGATGTTCACGTACGCTTAGGCATCTGTGCGGGTTGGGGTTAGTGTTGATTTTAAAGATGGTATGACGGGATGGGTAGCGTAAGAAGTTAAACTTGGCACCGACGTCTATAACATACCAACGCAACCAAAACACGACCCACCTAAATATCTCACTACTCGGGAAAGCGACGTGCATGAAGAACCCGATTGGAGCGCAAGCGAGAGCGGGTACGCGTGTGCTTTGGCGAAGGAGGAGGGGGAGGAGCATTAGGTGATAGTCGTTGATCCACACTGATGGCGTCGAGCCCAACATCAGACAGAACCAAAGCCCCCAGCAACGACAGACGCACCGACATCGCCCTCGGTCCATACGCTCTCGATGGCGTCCGCAAACCGCATATTGACAGCGGCATACTGCTTAAACGCCGCGCTCTCGAAGAAGAGTTTGGTTTTGGGCGCGTCGGGGACTGCATAATGAAGACACGGCCAAAGGACCTAGGTATCAAGCATCAATGAGGAAGCAAGAGGGACAGGGAAGAAAGGCACCTGATGACAAAATTCATCATAACAACTCTCCAACTCTGCATCAGGGATCCAAACCGGTAGACTAGAATGCATCTCCTTCATCCTTTGATCGACGCTCGCTTTGAGTTCTGTGCTATAAGCGTCTGTGCTGCTACCGAGAGTTCCGACCCAGAGTTTGCTAGTCATGCGGTCTTTAACGCTGTCGACTGCATTCTTGAGACCGCCGTTGCAGTGAATGTTAGGTGCAAAGTAGTAGGGTTCGGATGGAGCGCTTGGATAGGTGTAGGAGCGGGCGATGGAGGGGTACCTCGGTGGTTTTGAAGATGATCTGCGTTGTAAACGGATAGTATGTACTGGGTCTGGTTGAAACTTTGCGAGTGATGCGTCTATGCTTTGGATGGATGAGGGCGATATAGAACCCTTGACTGCAGGGGATGAAGCTAATGAAGCGAATTTTGAAAATGGATTTAATTCAGAGGGAGGAGTTGTGATTGGGGTGATTGCACGAGACTTGCAGGGGTTAATTCCTAGTAGCACTAGCAACAACCAAGAAAGAGCTCACTTTTAAATCATCGACTATGCTCTTGAGAGGAGCTGGGGTGCTACTGAGAGATTGTGATGGAGTATGTCTGAATGCTGGAGGACGACCACCCAAGTCCTGTGTAGCTGCTGTTGCACCTACCTCTCGAGCATAGATGTCTGGTGTAGGGGGACTACTTTCACCTATAACTGCAGTCGTCGGTAAGAACAGTGAAGCGATGATAACACGGTGATTTCGCAGTGAGCTCATGATGGTCGTAACTGATCAGAGCTCGTTGGCCGCAGCAGTGTCCTGCTTAAACAACATCCCAAATCGTCATCACGCTCCATCGATCCGAGCTAATTTCCTCACGGCGTAATGACAACGAACGTGCAACCAAACCGACAACACCCGGCCCATAATAGGCTTCTATTTCGGGTGCCAGTCGAACAACAGAACGCGTTATTAATATCGTCAGAAATGCCACGTCCGCTGGCACTCCAGCGTCTGAGGACAGTGCCCTTCCGTGGGCTACATCACCTTCCTCATTCCATTCAAGAGAAAGTGCTGTGAGTTCCTGTTTCGTCAACACTTCCTCCATTATTGACCCTCACAGAAACCCTATCACACAATGGTAGGCGGGACAGCACAGAGCGTCCGTGTCCCAGACAGAAACCCATCTCACTCTTATCACACATATGCTGGGCAACAGGAAAATTTAAATGGCGAACAGCGGGCTCCACAGAATGTGTTTTGCAGAAGCCTCGATGTTGTGACAGCTAGCAGAAAACACTCTGCGGACCCTCAGTGCTCCGTCTCCGTTGGCTGGGCCGCACAGGGGCCGTAAAGCATGATTCGAATAAGCCGGACCGAAAGAGCGTTGGCGGTATCAACATGATTTGGCTGCATCGCAATGATGAATGCAGGGTTGGTGGCAGAGAAAAGACCAGCCCTAGTAAATCATATTGAATAGGTGACGATATTTCACATAGTATTATATCCATATTACCATGGCACCTTTCCAGCATGTTGTCGTCAAATTCACCAGGCCGCTCATCTGCCAATCGGGAACTAGGTAACATTGGGACTGACATTGACACACGGCACCACCACAAAATAAACCTTGCTATATCTTTCAACATTGCTTGAAACACTGGAATCTAGATCTTATCCTCGACACGAAGTTACAGCGCTGGTCGTATATGGACTCATACACTGAGCATGGACCACCTTGTAGTACGTCACAAACTTATGTGCGCCCTTTATTGAATTTGACTTTAGTGGTGGTCTGACTCCACTTGGAGACTAGCAGACATTTATTTTTTCCGCAGATTGGTTGGTTATTCGTGCATCAAGCCTCGTCCATATCGTATCCGCTCCATGTCAAACCCCATCCATGCCTCGTCAGTGCCGTGTCCAGCCCCACCCATGCCGCGTCAAGCTCAATCATGCCGCGCAGTGCCGCGTCAAACCTCAATCAAGCTGCATCACTGCTGCGTCACGACCGCGTCAATGATTTCAACATCTTAATCATATTGCATGGCCCTGCGCCTTGGTTGAGTAGTTATTCTGATGCATGTCTTGTATCAGAAAACCTATTGCAATACACTAACTTTTCACCATGCAATCCGAGTCTCTTCTGGCTATGTGCACTGTCTAATTTATAATATAATTAAGTCCAAACAATTCTTTCTGCCTATTGCTCAGGCCTCGGGCTCGGCCGCCTCAATTAATTACTGACAGGCTAGAAAAAGAGGGTGATTTACTAAACGAAGTATAAGTGCTTGGATGATATCATTGCGTTGCAATGCGCAGTCTAATCATATAAAGGTGAGAGGGTCCAGACACCCGTAGAGCCTGAGCTCACATATTTGAAGCATATGAAAGATGATGCTGAATTCATGAGGGAGTAATATGGTAAGATACTTGTGCCGCATCACAGGCGCAGCAGGACCGCGTCAAAATAGCTACCCCCTTCAAAATTGCAGGCGCCGATCGTACGTGCTGCCTATATTCCAACTAAATTCTGATTCTCTATATCCACGGATTATGAACGGACAGGTCAAATTCATCGTTGATGAAATCTTGGAATTAAGCACCAGATGACGTTTCCGAAGGCAGGCTGGGGCAAGCCTGGGCAAGTACATCCTCGGTAGCGCATTAAATGAATGGGCTTAATGTCAATAATGTGTTCTCAACGAGCCTCGGCGGCTCCTGACAGTGGAGAGAAAACAGGATGCCACAGTGAAAAAACGACACATCTCACAGATTCATCAGACTCTGTTCGTTTCAGCCTGGAACAAACTTAATCAGGCAGAACATGAATGAATGAAAAATAGGGTGTCGTCATTGTTGACGGTGATTGTGATGATGACCTGTCTTTGTGCGCTTAGCTTTAACGGAGATCACTAGGCCAGCGGTGGTGGCCTGGTAAGTAATATCATTCCCATATGCTGAAACAAAGAGGTACCAAATTCCAACCATGACACTATACCGTAATACTTGACCGTTATCTGCACCCAGCAGAGGCACTGCCTGCCTGCCCATGATGATCAGTGACCTATGCAACTGCAGGGATCAAAATCCCAAAATCCCATGTCAGCAGTCGGTGCCTTCTACCTCCATGGCCAGGCTGCCATCAGACTATGGTTGTCGACGACTTCTGTTACCCGTTCGGCCGGAAAGTGGGTCATGACAGATAGGATCACCTTCCCACTAACTTGGAATTTAGGGATTGATCGAAATAAAAGTACACGGACCGCAATAAGTATGTAAGCTCCGGCTCCATCACAAATCTTGTAGCCCTGCAGAAACACAAACGGCATTCGATCCATCGACTCGGGCCACGTATGCGTTGACAGCTTTGGGCGAATACCATTTGAATTGTTTCGTCGTATGTCCAAAACACGACTTGACGCCCTCTTCTGTGGAGTATAAAAGAGACAGCACTAACAATCAAGTTGCCAGCAACTTCTCTACAGGTGGAATCAACTCACCATCATGTTTATCCGCCTCTCTACTACTTTCGCTATGCTCCTTGGCCTGACGGCCCTGGTCAACGCTGGAGTAAGCCTAGCTTCGCATCAGATCTCACCTTGTTGAACTTACAAACGTGCATAGGCCACCTTGAATCTTGCGCGCGTTGTAAGCCTTGTTGCGCACCGAATCTCATTATTTCAAACTCACCATATGATATATGCAGGAAGATTCTTTAGAAATAGAAGCAGTCGTAACCGCGCGCATACCCTGATGTATGCAGGTACTCTCCGGAACCAGACACCTATGATTAGCCCGAGTAAGACTTGTTTCGCATCAAATATCATCGTGTTGACTCACGACATATTGTATATAGGGCAAGTGCTATGCAGGATTGGGCATTTATGCAGAACTAGCTAAAAGGAATCTCAAATATAATATAAGTAGTGCTCACAAGGATACAGGGCAGTTTAAGATGCCAGGCGTATTGCCGATTGTGTGTCTGAGTCTGCGTGAACTTGTGTAAAACTCCGCAGTCCAATGTACAGGGACAAGTGCTTGCAGGTATAGAAAACAAATGCTCAAAATTAATGCTGCAGGCATGATCACTGAGTAGAATATGAATATGAATTTTATTTTGGCCATCTACGCTTATAAAGCTCAGGTACCTGAGTACCTCGATGGCTCAACTAGTGAAGTAACTAAGGAATCAAACCAAATCTCGCAAACTATCGGGCAGTAGAAGCATAGAGGGGCTAGTCACCAGTCTGGAGTAGAAGCGGAATTGACCGGGTGAGATTCCAATCGTGGTAATCCACATGTACACTCAGGGCATATTATGTAATAATGCTTGATGCTCCGTCGCATACTACATCGAACCTTGCTTGAAATAGACTTCGAACTTGTTTTGACCCTTAATGTTCTCGCAGCCCCTCTAGATATCCAGCCATTCCCATCTCATGTGTGCCAATCATTCCACTATATATAACACCTGCGGTCGGGCCTCGTAGACATCGAGTATTTGCGCCTGCATCTCCATTTGAATCTTGAATAAGCTTTTCTAAGATATTGCACTGGTGTCAAGGTCGAGTTCAAGTCGAGCTTTTGAACGGAATCAGATATGATGTTACAAACGTTTCACCTCACCCACCTCCTCGCTTGTTCCTTAGATCCTCCAGCCCGTATATACAAGGAAGTTGTGTATTTCGTTTCACCATAATGATGATGATAACAACAACAACAGCAATGGTAATAGTAAGAACGAACGAGAGGCAGTGCGCTATGCCATAGAGTATGACAAGAATGTGTGGTGGTATACATGAATAGGCGACAAGCAAAGAGCAAAACGTAGCAAGAATAATGTACAGTTGGTAAAGAAGGGAAATATGAAATGAACTCTACATATCATGGTCGATGAGGGTAGAGGATAGAGACGCTAATTCAGGGGGAAGCGCTTCCGTAAGAATTGTCGAGCCAAGAACATATCAAAAGGGTCCTAAGTGGAAAGTTGCAAAAATCTGGGTCTTCGGCAGCGTCTGTGGGAGACTCGCAGAGAGGAAGTTCGGGATCCGCAAAGTCCTCTATCTCATTAATGAGCCTCCAAACATCAAGGTCTCCGTGGACCTCCGCGAGCGTGATCTCTCGTACTTGAGAGGACGGAAGCTCGGAGATGGGAAGGACAGGATCTACAAAGTCCTCTAGATCATTGATCCACCTCCAAAAGTCAACGTCTCCTTGGACCTCCGCGAGTGTAATCTCTCGTACTTGAGATGGGAGAAGCACGGATGCCACCAAATCAGTGTCCCGTATCTCATTATCCGCCCATGAATCAGGGTTTGGGCCGTCTTCGGCGGCCTCCGCCAGTACAGTCTCTGGCGTCGTCACGACAGTTGTGGGCAAACTGAATGTGAATGCCGCAGTGGGTAATCCCACAGACGAAGCAGAGGCATCATATGGGGGATAGCTAATCACGAAAACAGTGAGACGCGCTTATTTAAGAGTGGAGATACGCACATTTTCGCAGAAAGAGGGTATTTGAATAGCACACCAAGATATTCTGCTGTCTTGGTATGGTATATGTGACTGCCAGGACGGAGTACACTACCATCCTTATAACACACGTATGTTCCATCGCATTGACCATATTGATACAACACAGGTTTCTGTCCCAAGGATTAAGAATGCGACCTTACAAGATTAAAAGAAAACTTACCAAGTACTGGTCATTCTTTATGCCGCCAGAGCCCATTTGAATTCGCTTGGCATCACGCTCTTCGAGGTCTTCCGCGACGCGCTTTTGCCCAACTGACAAACTTTGTGCTTGAGGGAGAAGCGAGGAAGCAGAGCCGGAGGTAGATTGGGTCATCTGGAGAGAAGTAAATATAGTTAGAAAATGTAGGTGTTGAAGCTGAGACTACACGTACCTGAACTAGCAGACAATCGATTGAAATGTTATGAGGATGGGTACGTGTTCGTAGTAGCAGGTACAGTTGGTAAGAGATAGAAGATGAAGCTCACCGAAACAATATTTATGTGGTTGTCGCGCGCCATTGTGTCAGCGTCCACGAATTGTGGTCCCACTGCGGGGACCTTCTTTTCTGGGAGCATTTCTTGTGGATCACCATTGTTCACTAGATGGGACAGTGATCTTTTTTCTCGATACCTTCAGCTTTGCATCCAAGCTTGAGTTGTTTATTCTTGTTGTAAGTCCGTAATACACAGACGAGGACTGCGTTGTGGATGCGCTGTGGATGTTTGTGCGATCCTGAGGCCAACAATGCGATTGGAGCACCACAACTTATGTTTCTCGCGAACAGTGGAATAATCGCCGATTCTGTATGATCAGTGGGACGGAGAGCCAGGGAAGCTCGACGGCCTCATCAAGGTTGGACATAATGTCTTGCTCCACGCATGCGTTTCTAAAGCCGCCCGCGAGATGGCAAAGCCGTTCTACGGAGATAGATTGCAATTCCCCCATCATATTATTAAGTGTTTCGCTGATAAGTGCAAAACCAATTGAGATCAAGGCAAAAACGCACAGCAACAGTAGAACTTCAAGCACTGAAATCGAACAGTTAAGGATAGCGAGAGAGATATTTCTATTTACTTGGGTTCTGAAGTTTGCATTCAGATAAACCTCTGTGAGAAGGACAGAGATCCCTGCGAGCAAGATAAAGATGATCGTCAAGGTCACCACCGGCCCATAACGTATGAAGATTGGGTTTCGTCCTACTATACGTTGTAGGAAGAGTGGTAGCGGCATCACTGTCCTCGAGGGTGGAAAAGTTAATCAATGTGGTATTCAACTGGCAACTCACTTTTAAGCAATAGCACCTATCTACCTGCAGGGAACGTGTCGGACAGGGGAAGGGGAAATCCTTGGCTACTGATGTAATGCCTGATCGTATACTCACCTCACTGACAGAACTTTCATCCACAGTACTATTCCAGTGAAGTTGGATGTGAATTTACAGTTCGAGTATTTTTGAGATCGAAGCCTGAGTGACTTATGTAATTGTAAGTCATCTCCGCGTTCCAGTGCTCCCGCATCAATCTCGCTGACAAAAAACATTGGACCAGCTCTTGAACGTTTGAACACCAGGTGGGGAGTTATTTGTACCATTGAATAAGATCGATTAGAATTTGAGGCGGTCAACATTGTATTCAACAACCTTTGAGAATGCTTGAGCGTTGCTCAACGGTAACGTTTCAATTTTTCACACGAAGGCACATGTTAATTCAAGCGGCGAGCCGCTAGCACCAGCGGCCAGCCTTGCCAGGTCTCAGGCTTGTTAACATATCATGCTGCCTCGCCTTTGGTTACGATTATTACGAACTTCAAAGTAAGTGGTCGCCTCCAGTCATAATCCATCAATATCTTGATTATAGCGTACCATTTTGAAGCATTTTGAAGTCATGGGCCAGAGACCTTCCCGGGCCCCTAGTGTTATAGCCCAAGTCGGCCTGGCACCCGAGCTTTGGCTGGCAATTTTCGAACACCTTCCTATCCGAACCCTTCAAGATGTTGCCCTCACTTGCCGGTCCTTTCGTTATCTTGCGCAACCTCTCTTATTTCGCTGTCTGACATTCTGTCCCTACTCTCTGGACACCAACAACCAGCGCTTTATTCACTGCTTCGAGACTGTAGAGCGTACAAAACAACGCATACAATTTTGTTCCTCAGCACGCATCGCTCACGCTGTTCGTGAATGCAAATTTTATCCCCGATATATTGTTGGTGCCGTGCTCAACCCGAAGATTGCATATAATGTGCTTCTGGATATACTGCTCGACACCCTACCGCTTTTCTTCAATCTCCAATCGCTATCGTTCACGTTCGTAGACCTCAGCCAGCCCCGGGTATTGAAATTGTGCGCGCTACGAAGCCTTAGGAGCCTTTTCTTGGGCAACTGTACAGTGGAACATGTCCAGTCGCTTTCACCTCTCAAATTGCAGGTTGCTGACTTGACCATCATCTGTGACGATAAACCTAGCTTGTTTTGGAACAGTCGTAACGATCATGGACTATCTGTCATCTCCCCCGACCACCTGCGTTCCGTCTCCATAATCAACCCAGTCGCAGCCTCACAATTCCTAAACGATTTCCTAGGAAATACACCGCAAGGCCTGCTACAACTCCGATGCCTCACATTACCTTGTGATTTAGGAGTCGTGCGCACGTTCCGTTCTTTGCTTCATCTTATCCCAGAGCTAGCCGAACTCAAATTCGCTCGCCCCTCTCAAATCCAACACAGCCTTCCCAAAGATGAAAATTTCTCCCTGTCTAAGCATTCCAACCCACTCAGACCCCTCTTGAAATACAAAGGTCCTCGTCAACTTTTACCTCACTTTGTTCGCCCTGGTGCGCTCGAACATCTTGACTTGTGGAGTACACGCCCCGTGTCCACTGATGGTTCGATGAATCCCTTGGAACTGCACGGAGCACTTGTGGGAGGTGATGAACTCGTGAGCGTGTGCGATCAGGAGGTCCTGAAGACTGTACAGATGCTGGAGTTGAGCGTTACGCATGTCAATACCATCATGCTCTATGCTATCTGCATCCGCTTCCCAATACTGCGGTCATTATACGTGTATGTGGGGAGGGGCTTCTTTGCTGATGCTGCCACGCAAGCGTGGAACTCTGAGGTACATGTCAAATCGTTCCTTCTCTTTTTTGGGCTAAATCATGTGTTCTAGATGATAATGAGCGCCCTTTTGACCCTCCCCCTTCCCTCCACTATTCAGCGTTTACGACTCTCCTCGCATTCAGTTGTGCCACGCAGCGGACTTGCGACAAAAGACCGCCTTGCAAGGTGCAAACGAGACCTTAGGGTAAAATATCCCAATCTAAGCTTTGTTTCCCTGGATGAATCGGACATTAACCTGACCTGGGGTAGGAATAGAGTACTCGATTATTGAGATCTGAGCATTTGTTCAATACACACCCTGCATTTGATTGTCCTATATATGAGTATCTATGCATAATTTTCACTTGTTTTAGGTTGTTGCGGATTCCTGTCTCCAAGTTGGATGATTTCTCAGTCATTCCTTCCTTTAGTCCATCTTGTCATTCCCGTACCCATCGACGATTTCCCACAATGAACTAGCAAGCTCTTTCACGTCATCGCTCTCCAGGCCCATGCTCATAAGTACACCGTCACTCCTCCTCGTCCTCGCAGTTTGTTCCACAAACCTGGCATACCCTGTAAGCGGGATCGATGTAGATGGTGCTGTGACAAGCGATGAAGTCATCCTCATTGATGTTGGTTTAGTATGCCGGAATATGGACGGAAAAGATGTCGGCACAGGATAAGCAGGTGCGTGGATACTGACCCCATAACATGAATAAGTTCCAGTGCACGTCATACGATTGAGCGAGCCGTTACATACCCGGAGATCAGAGGTTCCTGTAGCGATGACAAGTCACACCACGCATCGAATGCTGCCAGGTCTTGATCCAGTAAGCCTCGAGTTACGTTTTGCCTCGCAAAAACTGAATGATCGTCCTAGAATCACATATTGCTTCATCATGGTTCGTGCGATCAAGGCATCAAAACTTGATCCTCACCTTATTTGACAAACCAGTCGAGAAGTTGCAGTACAGATCGGTGAATGTTGCCTCTGTCGCAGAAAAAGGTAGGGAGACTACGCCACCCAGTTGTCCCAATCGAGAACATTTCCGCCAGTTCAAATGGTTAGCCATCATTGCGATGTCCTCCCGACTGCCTTTAAGTCTGTGGGGAATCAGTTGATGATATACTCGTTGCTTGTCAAGGAAAGCAGCATACCTTAGTGGCAGTGTGGCAGTCTCTACCAACGACGAGATGACTGCAGACGTATGATACAAGCTGTTTTTCTGCAATATTCCGTCAGGAAACCATATGCAGAGCTTTTCAGGAGACGAACATCATAGGCAAGTCCCTGCGATGGGTTATTTTCCAACGTAGACCACTGGGATGGATTTAATATCGGAAAAGTGATATCTGAGAGCTGATGGAGACTTTGCAAGCACAATGCGTCGTTGATAATTCTTTTCGTGTCGAGAAACTACTTTTAAATGTTTATGTGCCATCTACGTGAAAGCGTATTGACTCACATTGTCGATGCCAGCGTGATTCGGATCCGCGCCCGAAAGGAAGCTAAAGTTTAGCGTGGAAGCCTTGAGAAACTCGTCGCGGAAGGAAGTCAGAAAAGCATGCGAGAAGCCCCCAAAGGTGGGTGTATCGTGCATCATTTGCAACCCCTGCAGTGGGGGATAATTCAGCAGATGGCTGGAAATGGTATGAAACAGAGCCTACCTGGAAGTTATCGCAGTTCTCGACGAGCAGACGAAACGCCCCTTCCATGAGCTCTGTATCCTAGGGAAATATTATAAATACTACATAAAGGGCTAGAAAAGTAAGTACCTCGTTACATCGCCGGAAAAGATCTTGACCAACACTCCACCCAGCCTCAGTACCTTCTAGTGTATCAGGGATGGTCTGTATAGACTTTCGATCGAGGAAAACGCGACTATAATCTGACCAGTATCTGATTTTTGGGTCTGTGCGTTCCAGATCGCCTTCGTCTTCCATTTCGCCTTCAAGACGGGCGTGATATTCGCTTTGAGGGATCGGATCTTGTGTCTCGCGAACTACCCTTCCTTGCCTGCAAAGCATCAGTTCGTACGACGCACAGCTTTGGGAATCACGCTCACCACGCATCAAGTGAAGCATCGGTGGCTGTTTCAGCTTGGCTCGTTTTTGCGAATGTCCCAAAGTTTGCTGCTCAAATGCAGCTTAGACGATAGGATATCAATGCGCCAACGAAGGCATACACTTCTGGTCGAATGCCAACAGTCGTGGACAAAGAGTGGGCTGATTCTGGTGAGACGCAACGGTAGCACACATTAACTTGATGATCTTACTTGGAAGTGATACCGCATACCTGAGGACTCCGTCCTTCTTCGAACGAAAGGTCGTGATTTACGATAGGTTTGTCGTCATCTTCATAGGTGAAATAGCTCTCCTGCGTGTTCCAGAAATGCGTTCCTGCGTAGTTTGCAAATGAGCCTGCTTGAATGTAGATGATCTCTCTCATAGCGAAGGTAGAGCTCGGGTCTGTCTACTACATAATTATTATGCCGTCACGTCCGCATGCAATATTCCCACGCCAGTGCGGTGTTGGGGTAAAAAAAATCGTTGAGTGCGATATATCATATCACGCCCTCACCGACACCCGCAATAAAGTATAAGAACTAGACGGAGTCAGACCTCAGTCGTGATGAACGGACTGTATTAAATGTGTACCTAGACGGAGTCAGACTAGCGTAATAATGTCAGCGTCTAGGTATCATACATAGAGAGAATGAGACACACCCTCAGTCGTGATGAACGGACTGAGGAAAGAGGGAAGAAACAGAGAGAGAAACTGATATATGGTGGTTTGTATTCCTATGCAATACTCCGCCAAGCCGTGTCGCGTTGTCACGTGCATGCATGCGCCAATATAAAGGCTCATCATGTCATTCTTGTCAGCCCAGTCCGAACTGCGTTCTTGTAAATGCTTAGCGTATCTCCGTCATCCGAAAAGGTGAGTATACAAATTGATGTGCATATGTGCTAGGTATAGCTATTATTCAAAGCTACTACTACTAGTGTCACTAGTACTAAGTATGGTAATCTTCAAGCCTTGTCTACTTGACGGTTGCTTGATGGTAAGCTCGAACGGTCTCGAACCACATCCTTTTTATCTCACTCTACGCCTTGGCACGACCGCGCATCAATGCATCACGGTGCAGGACAAATGCGACACCGGTAAGTCTTATTCTAATTTGAGATTTATTGTGTACGATGATAGCACAGCTAGCGGGGATATTAGACCGGGGCGGATGGGATAGATATCCTACTAGTAGGATTGAAACTTTCTGCCAGGCACGTCTGGAAGTCAATCCAATCAGACGAGACCCGGTTGTGGGCAATATCGTGCAATTTGCCACTATCGAGGACATATACTCCATGAATAACGTCGGTAATAATTACCTCGGTCACCGAGGTAATTCATGGTCTTCCTATGAGACGTGCAAGTGCTCCAAAGATGCATCGATGAGTACTAGTAATTGTCTTGCCTGTTGTATCCAAGATCGTGCCATCATTTGCGACGTATATGGTGTGTCATGTCTTGCATCACTACTTGCCTTTCACTCTGCCTTCAGGCCCGAGGTATAACTGCCCTGATAAACACTACATCGCGCAGAGCCATGGTGATGGGATCTACACATGTACGTACGATTTACTGCCCTCAGAAGTTACCAAACAAAGCGCTGCCAGACTGCGCACCTTGAAGTCTGATCAGTGATGCTCAAGAGTGGTCAATTCTAATTAGACGTTCTAGGATTCTCAAGGCAGTGGAACCTGTTTCTAGGAAGCCAACTCATCCATATATTTTCCTCAGCTACCTTGTATAAACGATACGACCACATGCGCTTCCGCAAAGGCTTTCAAGCATGTAAGTGCAATGAATGGACTGCGTGGTCTGTTTTTTCATCCATTCATTCGGCCTAGGTCTCTTGCTACTGGTGCATGCTGTCATGAAAGTCGCTGAAGTAAATTTTACTCAGTGTCTCGACAACATCAAGAATGATGCAATTGCTAACAATAACCTAACTGGTTTACTCGACAGCAATGGAGTTACCCCATCTAATGCTTCTGACGCCACAGCAATAAGCTACTCGACGTGCAGCTCCAGCTGTGGGAACGGGCAGGAACCTTTCCAGTGGTCTGAGTTTTCGCAAGAATTCAGCGCGTGGCTGCTGCCAAATCTTGCGCTGATTTCGCAGCTTCCCTTTGGGGCACAGTACAGGATCGACAATCTCATGTCTGCTCTGTTGACTGTTGGGTCACCGGCACTTGCTGGTTACTCTCTATTCATCACCCTCCTCAATTCTCGCTGGATCAACCGCCGATTTGACCACTCGGTGGACCATCCTAATTCACGTTTCGCGGTCTCCATCTTGAGCAGCCTTCAGCAAGTCCCGCTGAGACTTCATCCTGACCGCGCACGCTTATACTCTCTCATTGTCCTTCCGGAAAACGACTCCTGGTGGAAATATCTCGCTGAATTTGTTGACTACACCCATACGTGGTCCATTGCGTCCGCAACATCCATTGCCTGGGTCATTGTCGCATATATCCTGACTGTAGCTAACTCGCTATCGGATGTTTATGCAGACGTTGAATCCAATGGAGAGGCCTCTGGCTCAATGTGGCTGTGGCTAATTCCAATAGTCGTTGGATGGCTGCAGCTCTCCCCAAAATGCGATTTCAATCGCTTACAAGCGGCTTATGACCGTGCCGACCGACACAGTTTACGTACAGGAGGTGCAGGTGAAGTTCATACGGGAATGCTCCCCGCGTCATCCCGGAGAGCTTTAGCAATAACTGCTCAGGAGGAGGATGTCGTGTCCCCAGACGAATTCCTTACCCCCCCAGTGTACAATTACTCGCGTTCGCTGCGATGGGCATCTACAGCAGAAACTATCTATCTTGTGTTCAAAGTGGCATCAGAGAAGACTCACAGTCTTCCCCTTTATCTTGAGAGTGCCGAATTGGACACTGCCACCCAGTCCGACACTACCCAAGACACTGACAACCGAGATCGTCATGGATCCCTCCAAGACACCATCATGCACTGCCCGCAACCTGGCGAAGCGCAGAGCAGTCATTGGGCACCTGGCGTGTTCACAAGAATGGCTATCGCTTCCTGCACTTCGCTTGCATTACAATGGGGAACAGTCGGAGCCGCTCTTTTGGTGGGTTGGTTCACTCCTACGACAGTGGGTTTCTTCCTGCATGACTGTGATTTGGTCGGCTAACGTCAGGCAGGGAATGGGGTGTCGAACTATGGGTTATCTCATTTACGGAGTCATCTCGACCTTAATTTGGATGATGCTCCTGTTGTCCAGTGTTCTCGCACACCACTCTTCAGCTTATTCCCGTCGAAAATCGCTATCTGCGCGCGTTGCTTTGGCGCTGTCGCACTTACTGCGATGGACAGGCAAACTGTGGGCCATTATAAACTCTTTTTTGATCGTCTTGGCATGCATATTCCAGTATTCCAACTTCTACGATAGATGTTTCTGTAATTCCAGCGTATTTGGCAGGCGAGGGTCAGCGTATGCTGTGATCATCGAGACCGCAGCCCAAGCTGCACAAGCTAAGGCTGCCTGGATCGGTGCGCTTGTCTTAGCATGTACATCAGCATCAATTTTCCTTGGTCTTGTGTATCTTTTATTGGACACTGTTCCGTCGTAAAAGTCGCTTCTGTTCGAATCGACTTGTAGTCTAGCTCATTCCAAATAATCATGACTTTTTTGGTACCCTTCCAGGTCACTGGACGAGCTGGATGAAGGTCGTTCACTTATTTGGACAAAATGCTTCTTCCGTGAGGCCTGTCCCGGAGAAGCATTAGAGATGCCGAAAGTCCAGGAAATAAGATTGCCGGAAGAGCTCCAAGTGGACCAGCACTTTCAGTACTTTTCAGCGCATTAGGGATGGTGTGTATAGATGTTTGATCGACGGAAATACCGCTGTAATCTGCCATGCTTGAATCTGGCTGCGCCGCAGCCTAAATGAGGCTTGACGTAGCATGGGTAAGGCTTGTTTCAGCGCATTAGGGATGATAGATATTTGATCGACGGAAATACCGCTGTAGTCTGCGGTGCTTGAATCTGGCTGCGCTACGCTTGACACAGCATAAATGAGGCTTGACGCGGCATGGGTAAGGCTTGGCGCTGCTTAACGCGACATGGTTGGTGCTATGCAGGACGTGATACCTAACGTTGAGACAGTCAACGTTCGCGTTTTGATACCCGCCTTCATGATATCATAGTGGACGAGGAGAATATATTGGTATCTAGCATATCAAAATGGGGAGTGCGAGCGTATTTCCACCCATGGAGCTAATGATTGTCTCTCTATACGGTTGATGGATGTCGACGTCATTGGCATGTGGACCATCACCAGGTAAAGCCACACCAAGCATCCATACAATTGTAAAGGCAGGACGTCGTGCCAAGGCTTGGCTATTTAGACATGCATGAGTATGTGGGTGGCGCTATCCGAGCTTGATTACACACATTTCTTACACGGTTTAACTATCGCAATCATTGGAACGCATCACGGTACCGAGTCATCTCAACACCAGAAGAGTGAGCGAAAGACAGTGCACTTGGCTTCTGCGATCGTGTTGTCACGGCTTCGATGGCATCAGATGCCAGGCATGAGATGCGGACGATGTGCAGGACGAGTTTCTCGAGCGTGAGGTATGCAGTATTTTCGATTTCCTGTCATGGTGATATTTAGTATCGTCGCTCTTCAGTAAGCGACGGGGGAAAGGGAGCACTTGCCCCTGATATCTGTTGGATGATTGCAGGGTAGTCCACTTTGTGCATACCGGATTTCTCGTAGAATGTGATGTTCGTGATCACCCTCTGCTTTGCAAGGCGTTCGGGGGGATTGACGCCGATCAGCACGGGCATGACAAGGTCTTTGACAGACACCTTTGCAGCCTGATGCAAACTGTCTTTTCCCCTGGGTGTAATTACCTCAACCTCAAAGTCGTTGGCAAGTAGAATCTGCTTCGGAAGGCCGATGACGACGCGCACGGCGTCCACATTCTCTCCAGCCAGAGCGAACGCTTTCTGAGTGACCTCATGCACGAGTGCACGAACATCCGTATAAGATGCTGAGAGCGCTGAGATGGCTTTGGTGAGATGCCCATAGTGGATGGAGTCCACGACGTTGTCGGATTGGCCGGAGATCTCAAGGAAGGAGGGTTTGAGATGAAGGTGGACGGTGATGAAAACGAATTGTTCGCGCGGGCGTCCCCAACAATCTGCGCCAATGTTTGCCGTAAGCTGGATGGTGTCGACGAGTACGACATCGGTGGTGGTGGGCAACTTGAAGGACATCGCGATAGCCGCTCGGGAAATTCCGTCTCGGTAGGCGTTACATGCTAAGTCCAAGACCCTGCGTTCGCATGCTTCCTTTTCCCTCCCCTTTCACTATCCAGCTCCTGGCATCTTGCCCACCAAGTACTGCGTCACCATCTGGATCCTGCGGCAGTCTGCCACATTCGCACCCACCCCCGTTCACCGTACGTGTAAGGATTCGTATGTGCTTTTGACTTGACATTTTTCAGGTGATTTGCCGGACTTCAGTGGTATAATTAATGCAGAGGGCGCCGGACTTAACCCCGGGAAACAATGCTTACCAGGGACACGCATAGAAATCCTCATCAAGATTACCGACTGGGCTAACAGCACAAAAGACGATGCTCAGCCTGTGCTGTGGCTATCTGGCCCTGTAGGCAAAGGCAAATCAGCCATTGCTCACACGCTTGCAAACTGGTTTAATAATGTGGGACGGCTTGGGTCGTGTTACTGCTTCGACCGCCGGCATGAAAAAATATTTTCCACCATCGCGCGCGACCTGGCTGACCGTGATCCGGGGGTGAAGCGAGCAATGGCAGATGCAGTACAACATGTCAGTTTGCTCGAGAATACAACAGATATCATCCAGTAGTGGCACAAGCTTCTCATGGAACCGCTGGGGAAGCTCTCTGGATTAACGATGGGACCTGTCTTGATCATGAATGAAGCACTGGACGAGAGCTGCGGGGCGAGTTGTAAGGGGTCCCCAGTCATAATAAGGTGCTCAATTGAGGGCACCAAACTTCCGAGCACGTGAGCCTCCAGAACCTGTCCAGCTTCCTCGACGAGTAAAACTCGAGGACTCAAACCCTGTAAGAGCTCCCAGCCCCAACCGATCATGTCCCATCGCTCACCAGGGGTGAGGCTACCCGAATGATTTTTGAGGTTGATCCACTCAATATATCCTACCCGACGAGTTCAAGAACACTCTTCGGTTGGGAACCAGCGGCCCCACTCCACATTCAGCTTTTAAATGCGGAGAATATCGTGGAATACAAACTGGGTCTCCTAAAATATACGACGGTCGCTGCTAGTACGCTCAAGACAATCCGGCTGGCACGACTGCGTCACCAACGAAGGTGATCGGACGACCTTTCGCTCACACGTTTACTCACGATGTAGCCCTTTCTTCTCACAACCATATCCCAATCTACTACATGACAATAAAAGCGCGCAACAAACCCGAAAGTGGTGGTTCAGACCCTTCAGTCTAGGCATCCTCCTTTATGCATCTTAAACCAAACCAAGAGGTACGATAATTCGGCACTCCAATGCTCATCACAGTACGTAGATCCGTAAATCGCCCAAGGTCCAATCGTCCTGCATTCTTGGTTGCTCATGCTGGAACTTGGCTGGTGATTCTAGGCGTTGTCCTCACCGAGACACGTATCATCCAACAACCTACGGACTATATTCGCGCTCTTAGTCCCCGCACTCGTCCCGTCCCAAAGCATATTTACTTTTCTCGTTGCACGAGCACTATAGCGTCGATAAAACAACGTACAAGGTCTGCGTCGTCACGTTTGTGATGGTATCTGGAGGAGACGGGTCCTTTGTCAGACCGTCTATCAGAATGTATTTAGGGAAGGCTGTGCAATACCTGAAGCAAAACACGAGGCTCGAACTCAGGATTTGGTGGCAAATTGGGTAGATGTGGAAACTTGGGGCGCCATGGTCTATGTGGCAACACCAATGGAATGGAGAGTGCGAGTTCGTCACGGTCAAAGTTCAAACGTTCGCGTCGCGCGGCTGTACATGTAGTGCCAAAATCTACATATAACTAGACACATCTACATGGCGGTCGAGTCCCAACAAATAAATATATGTCCTACGGGCTCAAGGCAATCCTATCATAGCCAACTCCAGGATATTGCAGTCTTTATCGTGTCCAATGTTTTCAAACCCAATGTGACATCCCATCGTCACGGTCGACTGCCTAGACAGAGAGACTATTGTCAATTAAACTCCGCATTGGCAGCTCTTCGTCAGATGTGGTGCTCGCAAAACAAACGTCTATCATGCCTGCACGACGTAAGTTAGCCTCCGTCGGATCGTCCACATCTTGCAAAGCTTCGTGGACAAATGCTGAATGACGACCCAACCATAAGAGTTGCAGTGCGCCTGTATTTGAGATGGGAGCCTGACTGTCGTGGGATGCATGAAATGCTCCTGTCGTGTGTAGAGCCAATCCCAACATGATCACCGATGCAGAGGTCGCAAACATCAACTAGCATAAACCTCGACAAAATATCATTGCGTATAGTGTCGCGAACTCACAGGAAGAAGGGTGATCTACAACATGTGTGCATCAGTCAAATGGAAAGAGGTTCTGTGCAGTTAATACTGACATTCAGGCGTAGAGCAATCACTTCCTCATCGACAAGGGCCATTCCCTCGCCAGGTTGAATTCTTCCATTGGATCCCATTCGCCCTGCTGAGTTGGTGACACAGTGTGAGTAATGACAGAGTTATGCATACTGGTATGATCCCTTACCCATCCAAGTAAGTTGTACAATTGTTTGCGCAACAGCGGCTTCTAGTTTATCCGGGCTCAGGGTGAAATTAGACACGGTAGGTTTGTCGGTGGTCCATTGGATATATTGAGCTGCGAGATCCAATCCTACCAATGACATTATATACCTAGAATAAAAAGAACGTAGGTAAGGCATTGTAGCACGACAGTGAAAGTAAGGTCTGAACTCATCCACAATCGAGGGTTCACTGATATATCCAGATGCATCTACAAATGGATAGCTGCTACCGCCTGAAACAGTCAAAACTTGACCAATCTGGTGTAGACAACAGATCGTTGAACTTCAGTAACCCA
>MU179311.1:169456-185370 GCA_016767475.1 Suillus weaverae
CCATCCTAGTGTTGTTGACACACGAGTCGTCATAGAAGAATTGAATGTTTGAAATTGTAGGAGAGTGGAAGAGGTGACATGCAGCACAGAAATGCATACAAGATAGGTTGTCACAGCAGTGGTTGCCCACAACGATGCAGGGATATCAGCTTGTTTCCACACACTACTGAGTGCGGAACCAAGGCCTGCCCATGCGCCGGAGATGTCGTGTATGGCAGTTAATTTCAGACAGCGTATAAGCGCCCTTGATATCGCAAGGCGTTGGGCAAGGAAGACCAGGACAGCTGCGTAGAGCTAGACAAAGCCCATCAATGGTGCATCGGTAAGAAAACAGCGGACACACCGTGTAAAATGCTTGTAGTGAAGCACTCAGCACCACAGGCCAAAAATCAGTGTTCGTGGGCGTGAATGAGAGAGTCACATGGTGTTCCCAGCGAGATATGTAAGACGTAATGAGGACGATATGTATCATGACCAACATGCCATGCAGCACATAACATGTGCGTGCAGAAAATGATCCGCTTTCATTTTTTGAGCGAGTCGTCCAGGACGCTGGGGCAGTGAAATGTAGTTAATGACATACGGTAGCAATGGTTGACATACCGAACCAAGTCCCTGGCTGTTGCATTATGGGATGCTCGCCGTTCTGGGTTGAGGCCTGAGGAAAATGGTTAGTTTTCGACTGATGTATCTGCGACGAAGGTGAGCGAAGGAAGCAAGGTAGAAACGTCCTAAGAATTGACAAGTGACTTCAGGTAGAAATATACATATATATATGTATATGTAAAAGGAAATGATGTTGATTTGAAGAAGAGAGCCTGGTTTAAAGAGTACATTCGTGCCCAAGCGTGGCTGGTGCGGCTGTCGATAATCGATAATCGATAAACGTTTAAGTCATCGCACTGCTGAATTGGATTAATGGCAGCCTAGATATTTGTGTAGATTCGCCCAGCAACGCCACACGAAGTCAGACAGAACTGTCCTCATATGACAATATGACGGACCACTATGACCAGTGCTTCGCACATGAACCAAACTTAGCGCCGCTGACTCGCAAGGCAGCAGTCTCTGCTCGGCCCAGCTCGGGCATCGTGAAAAGACGACTGTCCTGCAAGCGCTTGTGACACCGAGTGATGTTACCCCTATTTAGAAATGCGGCTTCATCATCGAGGAGCAAGAAATCTTGCAAGCAAGGTAACTGTAAACTTAGATGAATAGAAACCAATACCGACTTGTACAAACATACAGGCAGAACGGGGCACCCTGCAGAACGTCCTCGCCAAGGCGACAGGAGTGGTAAACAGTCCTCAAATGCTTATGATTCTCTGTGTGGCGTTCAGTCTGCATTCGAGCAACTTCACCCAATGAAACAACCAAGAGAATGAGAGTAGACCCCCAAAAAACGCGTCCTATGCAAGTCGCGCACTTCGCTTAGTAAGCAATTGTTTGAGTTTGTATGCTCTCAGGTTCCCAAACAAACTCAAACACTCTGGTTGTGGGATGCAATGACTGGCAGGGAAGCCAGTTGGTCCGCCCTTGCGGGGACACACTACTTGGGTTAACTCAGTTTCGTTCTCGCCAGATGGGACACGCATTGTGTCTGTTTCATCGGATAATACTGTCCGGATGTGGGGCGCAGCGACGGGGCAACCACTCGGTGAGCCCTTGCTGTGGCATACAGCTTGGGTTAACTCGCCCTCATTCTTGCCGGATTCCATTCATATCGTGTCTGGTTCGGATGACCAGACCGTTTGGCTGTGGGATGCTGCGACGGGGCAGCCAGTTGGCGTGCCCTTGCGGGAGCACACTGGTGCTGTTACCTCAGTCTCATTCTCGCCAGATGGGACTCGCATCACCTCTGGTTCGTATGACAAGACCCTCCGGCTGTGGGATGCCGCATTGGGGCAGCCAGTCGGTGAGCCCTTACAAGGGCACACTGCTTGGGTTAACTCAGTCTCGTTCTCGCCGAATGGGACCCACATCATGTCTGGTTCATCGGATAACACTGTCCAACTGTGGGAGGCAGCGACGGGAAAGCCAATCGGTGAGCCTTTCTAGGGGCACACTTGTGGGGTTAGGTCAGCCTCGTTCTCGCCAGATGGGACTCACATTGTGTCTAGTTCGGTGGATGACACTATCCGGTTGTGGTATGCAGCAGCCATTTTGCAGCCATTGCAGGAGTGCCCCAAGCAGGATTATTTGTCATCCTCTTCGGATAGCAGTCGCACCAAGCATGCCACGAATGACATCATGTCAACCAACACTTGGAACAATCACTCCATTTGCTTTTCGTTGAACTCGAACCACGCCTTGTGCAATCCGGCGGAGTTAATGGAGGGTGCCTCCCATCACGATGGCATCTGGACCTCCTTTTCTCTGAGAGCTGATGGATAGATGGTAAGACCAAATCATCGGCTTCTTTTCTGGGTGCCTCCCGCCTCTCGACATTCATCTTATACTCCTGGGACTACGTTGGTGATGGACAGACAATTGACTGAGGTTGATTTAAGCCGCATGGCACATGGACAACACTGGCAGAATTGCCGAGATGAGCGAGTTCCTAGCCATTAGCCTCACTAAAATTGATACTTCTAGGCCTTTCGATCGATAATCTTATCCTAGGAATTGATTTGCGATGTCAGATGTGACATATTGTACAACATAACTTGGTTCAAGTTCCGTGTTTATTTTATGGATTGGTTTGATAGCTCGCGGTCTTAAACAAGTCACACCATACGATCCGCCTTTCCCTCCGTGAATCACCAATGTCAAAGATTTGCAACTTGCACTGGTATTGAAACGACGGCCCACCTTTTGCGCTCATTGCGCTGCTCGCTGTAAAGTGGACTGTGCCTGCTTTCTTGTTCGGTATATTATCTCTGATCAATGTGCAGGAGCTTGGAAACCTGCAGGCTGATGGAGTCCACAGGGCTAGAAAACATTGTAGGATGTCACAATGCGTGGATGTACTACAGTTCTAAATATTATGCCCATGAGCCTGTAACGATCCTATGATTGGTGCATCCGTTGCATACCCAAAGTATACATAGCCACCAAACCCTGTCCACACGTCCTTGTATTTCGGAATAGATTGCAATATTTACTGGCAAATCATTGGTACCAACGCTCTCGCAGCCATTTGCGTCGCACCATAGGCTTCGTCACCATAATCGCAATCCCCAGCCCAGCAACCGTCAGCACAAGCTGCACTTTATTGAAATTCTCACTGAGAACGTCAAACGTGCCTGAAGGCGCGATGCGCGTGAAGAAAAGGTCAAGGCCGTAAACAAAGACCAGCGATGTGGACTCTAGCAGAGATGGAGAGGTAACGATACGGCGGACGTTTGCGACCTGTAAAGCGCGTGAATATCGTGTGCTTCGAGGACCGAAAGCGTGCAACGAACCTCGTAGTTGTGTGAGAGCACGAGTCGGGCATCGTCTGGCAGTACAGCATCATACTGTACGAGCATCTCCTCCTGCTCTTCGCTAGTAGGTTTGTGCTTCGGCCGTCTTGGATTGAGCAACCGCCGAGGAATAGACTGAATGCTGTTCTTGCGATTTGCGACTGCACAATCACCATTAAAAATGGGATCGCTTGGTCAAAAGAGAATCATACCTATGATGTCCTTCGTTGATACTCCAAACTTCGTCAAGGTTGGCGATATAGCAGTGATGCCGTAAGGCATGATAAACGATTGTTCGTATGCGCTAATATGCAGTGTCTTGTTGGAATACGACGAAAGCTCGGAGCTATGTCAAAACGTCAGTCTCATTCCTGAAGTCCACCAGCAAAAGACTAACCTTTTTGTCTTGTCATCTGGTCCATCGCCCTCGTAAAACTCAACAGAGATGACTCTATATCCTTTGCTCTGCCCAGTTCCAGAAAACTCATCATCAAAGTAATGGTATACCAGCCAGTTCTCAGTGAGGGTCGCTTGCACGTCGCATACGCCACCGGCAGCAGGGACACTGGCATGGTAAATTATACTGCCTTTGATAACGTCTAACACATATATTCCACATGTGCTGGACGGCGGGAAAGACGTGAGGACCAATGTCAGGTGGGGGTTAAGATACTTATACAGGGTCATACGGTTTCCGAGGACCTTTCCAATCGATGCAACAGGACCGCGTGTGTTCGGAATAATAGCGCGAATTTCCTCTTTTGGTGGCAGCGAAAGTGACCATGTTGGATAGGCAACATAGAACTGGGACAGCTCGAGATTGAGGGTGAGTTGATGGCCCAAGATCTGGCGCTGGCCGGGAACATCCGTGCGGAGAGCGAGATGTATGGACGGGACAAATGACTCGAACTCAGCCTGAGCCGATGGGGTGTCTGGGTAAAGGCGCGCCTATTGACTGTTAGACTTGCAGATTTGAGCAAAGGAACGCAACACACCTGGAGGTATTCATCGAGCATGACTATGGTCCGGTTCTCGTTGGGAAGCATGAAAACATCGACTAACGGACCCATGACAGCATCGAGGCCTTGCAAGACATCTCTGGGAATAGACTGGTGCTCTTCTCTGACGTCATCTCCCGTAAGTGCATTCACATGGAATAGCACGGTGTCAACAAGAGACTGAGCCGCGTCAACTTAAATCTTGGCTGGAACGAGAATGTGGCTTACATTGTCAGCCCGACGTTGTGTGACAAGCACTATTTGAGGTCCTTCTGGATCGCTCACTGTTCGCGTGACGAACATTTTGGTAGGGAATATTGTCCCACCAACCTTTGCTGCCCAACCCAGGCCAAGCACGCGACTCCATAAAACTCGACCATTGCTGGAATCAATGCCGAAAAGTTTCCCATACGGTGTAGCTGCCACTATGATTTGTCGGAAGCCGAAAGCGTCGCGCGTGAGCGTATCCTCATCCGAAGAAGATGCAGCCGACGTAGTCACAGTAGCATATGAGCCAGTCGCAAAGCGTCTAGCAAAGTTTGCCAAATATTGAGGGAGGTTCTTGAAAAAAGAATTAGCGCGAGCGACTTCAGTATACGCGAACCTCGTACCTTGGCGTCAGATAATTGACGTTGAAGCCGCTCAAAGTAACCTTCCTCATCCACAATAGCATGGGACATGACCACCTTCTTCTCAGGAAGTTCTACGAACTCTGCAACTTGGATGGATGCCAGTGCTTCTTCCCGAACCCACCGCATTTTGTCATGTTGCCAGAGCTGTATCGAGCCTGTGGTGGTGGTCAGCAACATGCGAGTATTCTCATGCGTTTCGCCCGTGCTTGAGCCGTCAAACGCCACCTAGTATCTAAATAAGATCTAACCCCGGAATAACTGTAGAGTGGACTCACGTGCCGGACGACACCATGGTCAAGCGTCTGGAAAGGAAACGCAAAACCAGAGGCTGAAGCCTTGCCCTCAGATAAGTTGATGGCAAGAGTTTGATGAATAGCTTTCTAAATTTCTAGTTGCATAAGAAACCGTAATAGATACAGAAGGGTCTTACGTTGTGAGCGTTCGACCAATAAACACGCGCAACTCGCGGTTGGCCATCTCGGCCAAGGCTTCCTACGAAATGAGAATCTGATTGCACCTGCGAAGGGGCCTGGGTAGCCCTCAGTAAATTGTGCTACGGGTACGAGCATGAAACATACAGCATCACCGAATTCCCAGATTGGTCGAAGCGAATATGCTTGTGCATCAAAATGCATGACGTGGGCAGCACCTCCTTCCTTGATCGCGAGGAATTGTCCGTTGGTCGAAAGGCCGAAGTCACTTATCCTATCATATCTGACGCCCGGAAGAGCCATGACTTGACCCTTCAAATCAGGTGTTAATATGGCAGCTTTAAGAGCACCGTCTTCAAGCCAGTTGACGCAGGTAGTAGTCGTTGGTCCTGTCTGGGAGCTAACAGCAACGAATTTTGATCGTTCATCCTTTATGTTCGCCGGAATGTTGACGGACGCGATGAGTTCACCCGTGGTCGCTGACAAGGTCGTTACGTGCAGAGTGTAAGATGCAAATGATTTCGCGAGCCCCACAAGATACACCGTTGACGGATCAGCAATGAGGTGAGAATACAAGACCAAGGACCTGATTAACTGGTATCAATGAAGTGAAGACCGTATAATACGAAGAACACACCCTTGATCGGGAGAGTTCCAAGTCCACAGAGTATCCCCAGTCTCGTCAAGATGTGTGACAGAGTCTCCGTTCGTCAGTGCGAAATATGCCGTTGAGTTGAGGGAGAGGTTAGTAGAGCGCAATAGCGAAATTCCGAGATTTTGAGGTTCGTGGAGTCGCCCATCTACCGGATTGTGTAGTTGTTTCTCCAATATTAGATGGCCAGTTTCCAGGTCGTACGTGCGCAAAGTTGACCCTCCCGGTCCAGATAGAGAAGACACGCCTAGTACCATGTTTGACCCGTAGATACACTTGAAATCGGCATTATGACTCACTATTATCATGGTGGCTGAAGGCCATGATCGGATCCTCCGCATCATATATACTTCTCCATACTGCAAAAATGTTAGTGAAACCAGAGTCAGTGAGGCAAGACGGGGCGCACACCTATAGAGCCATCCGTGGCGTTCAGTGCTGCCAATACATTGTTGTTCGTAGCTGCCAGAACATAATCACCGTGGAACACAGGTGCAGTATGTGGAGAGTCATGCGGTACACCGATCAATTTCGTATTCCAATCCACCATACCCACGTCAGATTCGTGTAGAGCCCATGCTGTGACACCCAACGAAACGAGAAAGAGCTGGCGCAGGCAGCACATGGAAGAAAGTCTTTAAATTCGCGTGGAGCAATGGATTTTGGTGTCGCCAGAGGGTGAGCCTTATAATAAGAGGTGAGAGCGCCTTGAACGTATGTCATATACTACTAGGTTAGGTTGCAGTAAATAGCCTACGTTTGATATTGCAGTGGCAGGTTAGTACTTGCTTTCTCACGACCGCCCTGCACAATCCTTCAGCTAATTTATATTCTACAGCGCAACACCGAGTCAAACACGACAATAAATCAGCTCTAATATTTCTGTATCACCCATGCCTTCCTATGGCCCCGACAAATGGATAGACCAACTCATGGAATGTCACCACCTCCCAGAGCCCGATATGAAAGTCCTTTGCGACCGCGTTCGCGCCATACTCATGGAAGAGTCGAATATTCAGCCCGTTTCAAGTCCAGTCACCATCTGCGGTGACATTCACGGTCAGTTCTGGGACTTGCTAGAGCTACTACGAAAGGGTGGACAGGTCCCAGAGACGAGTTATATCTTTATGGCACGTATGTGTGCTTGTGATTCGAGGATTGAACATGCTTAATGTCGATCAGGGTGACTTTGTCGACCGAGGGCATTATAGTTTGGAGACCGTGTCTTTGTTGCTGGCACTGAAAGCCCGGTATTGTCACCGATAGCCAATCGTTGTATCCCTATTGAATTTTTTTAGATACCCAGATAAAGTCACTCTCCTCCGCGGAAACCATGAAAGTAGACAAATCACACAGGTGTATGGATTTTATGGTGATGCTCGTCGGTGTAATGCTGCTTATTTGATAGTACTGATAATATGCTGCATAGATGAGTGCCAACAAAAGTACGGTAGCGCTGCTGTTTGGAAGGCATGTTGTAGTGTATTCGATTTTCTCAATCTTGCTGCTGTAAGTTTTGCTCCAATATGTCCTGGAAATGCTCAAATCTTCCATAGATAATAGACGGAGAGACTTTGTGCGTGCATGGTGGCTTATCACCAGACATTCGAACTCTAGATCAAATTCGTGTCCTCTCGCGCGCACAGGAAATCCCTCATGAAGGCGCCTTCTGCGGTCAGAACTTATTAGTGTTCACTTGGCTCCTCCTGATTTACCTTCGCAGATCTCATGTGGTCTGATCCGGAAGACATAGACACTTGGGCTGTTAGTCCACGCGGAGCTGGTTGGCTATTTGGCAGAACTGTGACGCGAGAGGTTCGTCCATCCATCCGTATAATATAAACGTCACCCTGACCTCTCCCAGTTCAATCATGTTAACTCCTTGAGTCTCATTGCTCGTGCACATCAGCTCGTGCAAGAAGGGTACAAATATATGTTTGATGACCAACTCGTTACCGTGTGGTCTGCACCAAATTACTGCTACCGATGCGGTAACATGGCGTCAATACTAACAATAAAGGAGGATGGAAGTAGAGATTTTACTGTTTATGATGCCGCCCCCGAGAACGAGAGAGATAAAGGGATGCAAACAAAAAAGATGGTGGGTAGATACTCACTCCCCAGAAAGCTATCGGAATACACGCTAACAGATTTACTTGCAGAATACGATGCCCTACTTTGTATGACATGGTGTATCACTATATGTATGTGTACAGCGCTATCCACTTCTTTGATATCGCCATTTCAGTCGTTCGTTCATGGGAGTATCACCAGATGGTATACGAGAACCGGTTCTTGTGCCGACCAGACTGCGCCCAGCATACTGGTTTCTTCAAGTTTTTCGTGAGACCACTGGGCCAATTTCAACATCTTGATAGTCCTCCTGGGATGAGCATCGATGACCTGACGTTGCCTCTCGGCTGTTTTATCCTTTTTGTCTAGATCTAGGTCTTGCATCTACAAGTCTGCACCATACAGGTAATATTATTCCAAGTACTGCCCTCAACGGAAAGAAATACGTTGCCTTGTGTGTGTTAGTCTCGGCGCCCAAACTCTTACTGTAGAAGCAGCTTAGATGTAGCACTATAGGTTGGAGTAATTTTGAGGCATAAAGCAGCGTGCAATTGAAGTTGCAAAACGAGGCGTTGCTGTCTTTCCCAGGTCATGTGTCCCAGTACGTATAACCGAATACATGAAACAAAATTGGTGGTGCGTTTGATTCTAATACTATCAAGTGTGACAAATACAGACAGAGCTCTGTCAAACTCCCAAAAAGCATTGCACCGCACTTTAACAACCCCACTCAAGAACCAAAAAAAACTCTATATAACATCAACCGTTCCCAGTCTCAGTATCATCTAGTACAGCCACTTATACGGGCTAAATATCAAATCAGGGTTCTAGTCTTGTAGGACAAGGAGGATGAAATACACTCGCCTCTACATGCCACACATACTAGCATGGACCTGAGCGGCTTCAGCATAAACAGCGCCCACATTGCAGGAAGCGTGGGTCAAGTTGCCGTACGCCTGCTGGGAGATAGTATATATGGTAGTGTTAACGTCTTTTGCAGCGTCAACGACGTAGTTTGAATCGTCATCGACAACGGTGAAGTAGAGGGTAGTTAGGCCGCTGCAGGGTGGGGCGGGCGTGAGGCTCCAGCAGGAGCCGCATAGGGTAGAGTTCGAGACGGTACCCGGTATACCTCCAATGTTGGGGAAGGAAGGCAGCGAGGAAAAGTTGGCGTAACGCAGTGCTAAACGCGAGCAGGTGACGGTAGAGAGGGATGTGTTGGGGTTGCTGTAACTAGCGTTCTGTACGACAAAAACGGAGTCTGCGAACACTGGGAGGGTCAATGCAGAGAGAAGAGTGACAATTAAAGTGAACTTCATCGTGGAGGAGTTGTTTGATGCAGATATCTCGTGTAGCCTGAGATGATGGAGGTCTCGAGATTTTCTGTTCACTTTTATAGGGCAAGTCGAAGCGTTAGACGCGAAATCAAGCCCCAGTCAGGAGCAGCTAGAAGGAATGGCACCACATATCTATCTTTAATTTGAAGGGTTGGTCAAGTTAGACCATGTCATCTGACGAGCGAAGGTGAATAGGCAAACGATGATAAAAGAAGTCTTAACTTCTGCGCAAGTCCAGATATAACCTAGCTCAGTCTGCCGAAGCGACTTCGCCACCAAACGTCAATGATCACAGCACCATATTAGCATCCTCATCACAGGCATGTCCAAAGAGAGGTTCACTATGCCGCACAAACATGTTAGTAGAGCGCGACAGGTGGGGGGGCGTCAGATTGTGACATCGAGTATCATGACTTATGCATATGCAGATCGATAACGCATGGGTCGGTGAGCATTCGGTGGCGATCTTGGTAAAAGTCAAAGGTCATTAATCATTTTGGGCCCTCCCGAGCAGAGGCAAAAACGTCATGACTTCCTATATTGCAGCTTATTTTAGAGATTTCCCTCAGTGCGACAACAAGTTGGATCCGATATTTAAGCACGTACGAAAACGAGACCTACGTGCTTATCTGCACAGCCCGGCGTGCTCAAGCTGTGAAGCGGGTACGAGGAAAGTATATACAGCATGGAAGACATACCTCAGGTACAGGACTTAGTTAGTGACATCCCCACTGACTGAACACTTGGAACAGATGTTCGGTCCATTCCAGCATTCGTTTCGACGTGTTCGTTCTGCAGATCTGTGGACTGAACAAGTCTTTTTCAGTAATGGCAACTTTTAATTAACGTTTGCCAATAGTAAGAGCTGAAGACATCTCAATTGTGGCCATTAGGTAAGTGCCCGAGCAAAATGCATGGCTGCCCCTACCCCGACAAGGCAGGTAACATCATGGCGACAAAGCCTTGCCGCGCAGAGATAAAAGGACACAACTGAATCCGTGAATGACGAGCGGCCATAGGCGGCAGGCCTGCCCGGAAGACGGCAGATCATGTCCTGTTCAGAGGATGGCTCACTTCGAGTCTGGGACTCAAAAAGCAGCACGCAGATCGGGGAGGTATTAAAAGGAAGTGGAGGTATGCACACCATATAGCATTAAAATGTTATCGCCGTCACCCAGCAATGGAGCGAGGATGGCGTGAGATTGTGGGACATCATGTGACACGGGCGCGTGGGGAACCTCGGGCTACCTTCGGGGAATACAAATGCACTGTGCCACTCACCAGATCAGGCTGTAGGATGATTATCACGGATGTCAAACACAGCAGCCTTCGGGAACTGCTCAAAACATTCGAAATAGATACCTCCGGGCTTTTACGCGTGGTATGGAGTCTGGACTTGTTACGTATGGACCTCATATGAAGACTTGGAGACCCTCCGACGTGACTCGAGTCTATGATATTGCCGCAGAGCCTCTCAAGATCAGGAAGTTGAACACCGCTACCTGGACTGAAATTAATGTTCTCGATGGACACGAAGAACTCAAGTCATTTCACTGTCTCCGAATGAACGCATCCTCGCAAGCGCATCGAAAGATAAAACAGTGCGTCTATGGAACCGCGAAAACAGATGATCAGCCCATAGGACCACTGCCCCTCTACCATGACAACAATGGACCACTCATCTGCCATGCAAAGTTGGTGAGATGTATAGCCTTATTACTCACTGATCTTCTGTCAAATAAACAGAAAATGTCAGGAGATCAGTCTTTGATGTGCGTGATAAGTTTCTTGACAATTTCATTGCTTTTGAGTGTCTATACTCTGATGCTACACGACGACGAGCTACGCCAATCGAAATTCGTCAAATACCCCTAAGATTTTGGACGATGTGCCCACGTCGTGTTGATGTATCTGACCTTCATCTATAATCGAGCAGTATCAACATGCCGACAGTCCTGGACATCACGCAGTCACCACACCGCATCAACCCAATAGTCCTTTGTGCTTGGCGCGGGATGTCATTCTGGTATGCTACGCAGACGAAATGAATCGGTCATCCAGCTGCCACGAGGTTCCGTTGACAGCAGCCAAGCCTGTGCGTTTCATTGTTTCTAAATGCTTCATTGTTTCATGTCGATGCAGCGGAACTATCGCTAGCTCTACTCACCATCTGCCACTGCCACGGCATCCACGGCACTTCCGCCAGTCACTGGTGCTGCTGGAGCAACGGGAACAACCTCGCGTCCTCTCACAATAAGAGAGGCTGGATGGCGCTTTCGTTTCTGGAATTCTGGGTTTGCTGTATGCCTGTTCAGCACGCAGTCGTCAACATTAGGAGGCGGCGGCGGCTTTCACGCGCATCTGGTCTTTAGTATCACCAACCCGGAGTCGAGGCTGACATCGCAGCAAACATGGGAAACCGTTGTATCTTAGTCCCCTCTCTACCCATAAGACTCATCACTCCAGACGTAGAATTGCGCTAGTATCTTGTGAAAACTCCGAGGGGGCGTTTCATTATACAGCTCTAACATCCGTGCTTTCCACATGAGTATAGCCAACCTACTAGTACAAAAACAGCTTGATTCAATTTTCTGAGGACTCTACTTTTTCATCTCCCACCATGATCCTCGACAGAAATCCAGGGCAAGTTGAAGATGCAATATCAAAATCGAACAAGAGAAGTGCGTTCCGTTGAGGACTGTAGCGCTTAGACATTGAAAGGGGCCATGATGAGAGGGAAGCGAATGAATGGGAATGAGAAAGAGAATGAGGTGCGCTGTGTCCAAAAGAGCGAAAATGCGCTGTAGTATGCGCTGAGTGAAGCGACGATACCAAGAGCACCACTTGCAATTGCCAAATCTGGGTTACCTGCGTATTGGATGTCAGATAAGAATAACTAGACGGGTGAAAACGTACCGGTGATAGCGCTTAGGGAAAGACAAGCGAGCGCACAAACAGTAGATGCGTTCGTTGCAACGAAAGGCGTAATGGTTCGAAGTGCACCAAGCCTATAAATATTATTAGAGATATGTCCACGCGGTATACCGCCTCAAACTCACAGAAGAAGGAATGCAATCGAGCCCCAGATGGCGAGGTAGATGCCGATGGCGTTGTAGAACTGCTGTCCGACGACCCCATCAACGGTGAATGCAGCCCTGCAGATATATTAGGGAGGACATGTAGCAAAGCTTGCTGACAACATACGCAAAGCCAGTTCGAGGTAAACAGAGAACACCATATGAGAAATTGAAACCTCCGTATGTAGCAAAGACTGTTGCACTGAAAGCGTGGCTAGGCAAAAAATCGGCGGTAGCTCCCTCTATACAGACATCCAAAACTTACCCAAGGAGCATCTCCCATATGCCCACAATTATTTGCGAGATGCCGCCGTTCCTGGAAATGACCATATCAAAACCAGGATCATTTGTGTATATTGGAACTGACAAGGTGGCGATCACCACGACCAAGTTGGGTGGGTTCACGCTCCCGGAGGCGAGCGTCAGTATTGACAAGCACAGGAAGACAGTACCCCAGGATATCAAGCCCAGAATTGCCTGGGTGCCAAATTAATGGTGTGGACATACTATAAACAAAGCATGGAAGACGTACGGGACTACCGAACGTCCTCTGGTAAGGCTGCATATGTGGTGCTGGGGATTCCATGTTGACGGTCTGGACGTAGCTATCGTCCTTGGAGCTCGCTTCTTCGGCAATAGTGCTCAAAGACATGACTAGATGACCGGTGGCGAATTGTGGGGTTATCCTTCAGAGAAGCACGTGTGCACAGCTTCTTCAGTCCTTTATACTAGGACTGGCGGATCTCCATTACAGATGAGTTGGTGTGTTTGACGAACCTGGCCTGGAGCGATTGATGACGCAGGGTCCAGTATATCATGACGGGACCCTGCCAGAGGGTCTTCTCTTGCTACTTAAAATATTACACTGCTTCCGACTTCAATGCGAAACAACTTATTTAGCTGCCACGTAGCCATGATATGAAAATGACAGCACCGCAGTAAAGATGAAATTGCGCTCAACCGCCGCAGGAAATGATATTACGATGGTTTAGGCCGCTTTGTTCATGCGCGGGACCGAGGTTTTCAAAACCGCTTTTGTTATGAGATCCGACTCAGACTACCGACTCGGTTTTGGACCCGAATCAGGGCGATACTGGGCTAGGGTAAACTTGACCCGACAGTGATCTGATCAGCGGGTGATCCAAAGTATGCAAACACACGAAGCAGTTCAGAAGGGACGCTGATGATTAGTGTCAGAAAGATCTCCTATGGCCGTTCGGACAGAAGCGCGATGCATCCAAGTCTGGCCATCCTATTCGACTCTGGGCGGAACACTGTGGGAAATTGAAGTGCTGCCTGAGGTGCTGTTTGCAATAGTTTGTCGCACCACTCACCTTCAGCCATGCCACCGCACATCCTACAATGAGGGGGTGGATCATACCCACAATGAAGCGGGCCAAGATCTTTGGTTGAGTGGATGTTGAGTGGATGCGTCTCGTCCTTCAAGCTTCAATGTTATACATCTCCGTGTACACGGGAGGTTTACTTGTGTAGGGAAACCACAGAAGGAAGACAGTTACCTTCTGTTAGCCTGAGAGCAGGAATCGAGCGTACTACGATATCAATGACGCCAAAATATGCAGACTCACCGAATCGTATGTACTCACTGCCAAGTTGTTCAATTGCAACTGAGTCACCTGTCGTCAACAGAAAGTCTGCATCGCAGCATCTCGACAAACACTCAGTGCCACTCGAAAGTCGGATTAAAGCGCCCCTTGCTTTGTCCCCGTCAAAAACGTGCTTCAGGCAATCCCAGATATGATTCGCTTGTTCGTCCACTGCGTCACGCTTCGTGCTCTGGACTCGTTCACACTCTAAGCAGGTTGAGGCCGAAGCCTTAAATCTGTTGACAATGCAGAAGAATTGTGTCCACAGATCTTTGGTCCACAGCAGTGGACGGAGACCGCAGGATAAATGGATAGGGAACCGTTTACGTGCGTTTTGCATCCTCCCAACTTCTACTCTGCCTCGCACAATTCGTCATCTGTATCTGTATCTGTATCTGTATCTGTATCTGTATCTGTCACTCTTGTCCCCTCTGCTTGATCACCGATCCATATTCCGCTTGCGCCTAGGTCACTTTCTGGCGACCGAGTTTATCCTGGAACTTCTGGTATCACCATGAAGTCCCTCACGTCCCCGAAGGCGTCCTCCCGCCCCGTGCTCAAAATTACCATTCCGACGGTTAAAAAAACAACTCCATGGCGTACCGCAGCACTAGTATTGCAATCCTCGAGCTCCTCTGCGTTTTCGTGGAGACGACTGTTTCGAAAGAACAAGTCTTTCCGTGATGGCGAAAAACATCTCACCGAACATGTTGCCTCACCTTCGTCTGAAACGCTTGTCGGGTCTCCGATCGAGGAGAAATTAACTAGTCCGAAAGTGATTAGTACTCTTGGATTATAACCGATAGCTTGCTAATTCGTTCTTCACAGCTGGTCCGTTTCGCTGACTCGCCAACGTATTTTCGCACCAAGCGCCGAATCAAACCTCATAAGTCCCCCATTCAAAAAGGGGAATTGCGTTCCTGTCTTGTTATAAATGTATGTGTACTCTTCGACATCGTTCCTCACACCAATTGATGCCACTGTTTCCAGAACACCGACCCCTTCAAAGAGTTTCTTTCGGATGACGATGACGACGTCTCCGTATATGAAGACTGCCTTACTTCCTACCCTGGCTTCTTCAAGGATATGGAGGATCTACTCGAGCGCGAACATCTAGAGCAGATGGAAATTGAAAAGTCTCGCTCTCCTTCTTGGGAGCTCACTGAATTTGGCTGCACGAAGATGGATCGGCAAGATTATCTATCCTCCTGCTTCGCTAAGCAAGCAGAGAAAAAAACACGACAAGACATCGAAGGGTGGAGGAAGGTCGTATACGACCATCCGATGACGTTACGCTGGCCCAGCCGGGAGATCACTGAGCGGCCAGTTGAGAAACCTTCAGTCATTCCGTTCACGCCAGCGCGTCCTTTTGTTCCAGCGCCAACACCAGTAATTCTCAACTGGCACCAGCAGATTGCAAGCGATGTGACCGACATGCTGGTTTCGCTATGCATTGGACTTTCCATTCACTTGTGCATTTATATTTTGGGCATCTATTGTTTCTTTACTGGCGTTTTTCTGGATGAAGAGTAGCAGCCATCATTATCAAGGACTACTATGTAACGCTTAGCACTTTCTTGTTGCGATGTACCATTAAATCGATACCTGACAAGGCTGAGCCCTAGCGTGCTTGGTCGCCAGTTGTTTGTTTGTACCTATTGAAACCACAAGGTGCTGCCTTCCTTTTTCGATACATAGATTTC